>LQRL01050104.1:0-12352 GCA_001703475.1 Hydroides elegans | reverse complement strand
TTCAACAACGTCTATCTCACAACGTGTTTCAAAACCTCTTTCGTAAAACGATTTTTTCACAACGTGTTTTGCACAACGTTTTTATAACATTTCTTCGAAACGTGACGCCATTTCCACAATTTGCGGTTGATCGACATGAAACCTTGACCAGGCACAGCTTAAATGTATCATGTTTAAGAATATAAAATATGAGCCCTAGCTTATTTCTTTTAATGTGGGATGCCATTTCTACAATTTGTGGTTGATCGACATGAAACTTTGACAAGGCACACCTTCAATATGTGTTTTTTTAGAACTCTAGCTTAATCTATTCACAGCTTGTTCCATCATTGAACACAATTCGGCATTCAAGGAATAAGACGATTGATGGATCGACATGAAACTATGTTGAGGCAGAATTTCTACTTGGCAGCTAGCAAAGACAGGGCATATATTGACTGTCTTCCTCATACATACATACTTAAATGATGATATCTAATATTTTAACCCACATTTCCTAAACTGACTATTATTTTGAAAACCCTAGCTCAAATTTTTCACACCAAACTTGCGTGCACAACAGACAGCCGGACAGACGGACGGACGGACGGACAGACGGACAGACAGACGGACAGACGGACAAGCTCAACCCTATATACCCTCGTTTTCACGGGGGATAACAGACACACGTCTAGTCTAGATTTTGTATTTACACATTTTGATTAACATGAGTACGGACACGGATATCTTTCATCAACCACCTTGGCTGGTACATCGTTCCCTATGTAACATATCGAAATTCAAACAAGCTTTCATAGACATATGCTTCAAATCCCTCAATAGGTGATTGAAAGAACCGTTATGATACGTTAGTATCGTGATTCGACACAGTCAGGCGAAAATGAGGTAAAACAATAAAGTCAAATATATAAATGAAACACTATGTACATATAGTCAATCAATGTAAAACATTTAAAAGGTGCGTGGAAAAAGGTAATATTATTATACATTTTTTTTTCATAAAAAATTATGTTAAACAATTAGCAAATGCATTCTCCATAATCTTAGCTTCATTTTGTTCATTAATCTAATCATTATCTGCAATCATTTCGTTTACGAAATTATGCAGATATTGCGATCACTCGATAAAATTCAATTTGTTCCCGTGAATTGATTTACTATACATTAGAAATCATAACACACCCTTATATATAAACATTAATATAAAAAAGCTATCCAATATGGTGCATAGGACATTACGATTTGATAAATGGTATAGAAGATATTTAATTTTAAAGACACCCACCTCTAAAATCATAATGTCATTTTCTTCGCCCTGCTGAAACCACTGAGCGAAATCCCTGGCCCCTAATTGGCTAATTTAAAGGTGTGTCGCATTTATACTGCACACGTCATTGACGTCATCAATCAGGGCTCGCTATATAAAAGCACTGTGACACATAATCAATACTCGTGGTGTCCAGTACCTCACCTCGCGTTGAAGCCAATTATTGTAACTTTATTAGCTCTCTGCTTTATATTTTAATTAAATATGAAATCTATAATGTAACTCAACTATCTTATAAAGCTATAACAAAGTAGCTATGTATATTCTGCCTACATATTGACCTTTTTCTAGATCATATCAAATATTTAACATTATATGGGATCTTATTCCATTAGTTATCGAGAAAAAAATGAGAAACATAATATTCAAATATAGGAAATAAAAAAAAAGATCGCAGATAATTGTGCTTTTTTAGGAGCACACCATTTTTCTAGTTGATTTTCAAATCACTCGAAATCTAATTTACGCTGTTTTACGTTCAACAATTCTCTTTTTTTTCACTTCGGACGAGCATGGCCAAGCCATTTATGGAAATCCGCATACTCCTCATTACTCTGAAAATCACCGAGGCTAACCCGCTTATCTAATTCCTGTTGAAAAGCCCGGACACAATCAGGCGAAATATCCACTAAATGGATGTAGTTGAAAGATGAATCTGGATACCATTGGCAAAACATCAGAATTGCGCTGGCTGCTGATCTTGCCACTGCCTCATTTGGTGCTCCATTTATAACTTGAAATAATTATTGAATTATAAGCGACCAAATATTGTGTTTATTGATGAATATGGATAAAATACGAGCATTACCTAAAATTAATGAAGAAGCTGACCAAACTTCAAATCATTTAGTGCTTCATATCTATAAGTTAAACCCTGTTATGTATTTATCAAAATACACACTGATATTTGAGACGAAATCATAAACAAAAACTAAAAAGAAATAATCATTGAACGGTGTTACAGTATTAGATTTGTTCTATACGATGATGATCCCTCTTGATAATCTTATTAATCGTATTATTCAACGAATTTGATTTTTTTATCGCTGACGGGCACTAATAGCAGGAAGTGCTATTGAATTATATGTTCTCCTGTTTGCTATATCAATGCAATTACAGAATGCATGATAAAGCCATATCCCTGATTCTGATTCAGCTTTAAAGTTGTTCCATATTGGATCGGCAGTATGAAAAACCTTCAAAAAGACATCTAGTACATTGAACATTATATCAAATATATACATATATGAAAAATGATAAAATCAATCTTATTTTCTTTCCAAGGTATAGTATAGTATTAAGAATTATAAGTTTATATAATTTTATGTTAATTTTATAATTATGTTCATTATTATAAGGGATTGTTTTAGCTCTTTCTTTATGAAACATGCTTAGAAATGCTACGATTAAATACCTCTTTTGCTGGCATTCTACCAGCTGTAGTGATACATACATCTGCAGTGCTGAGTCTTCCATGGTTCTTAATATACATTTTCAATGCTTTTGTAAGTTCTGGTCCCGCCGCTTTCGCTATATCACCGGCTAAACCTATCAGTGTTATTATAATCAACTGTGTTTACTTTTGTGACTATAGCTAAATAATTCTTATTAAGTGAATATTGCTAATCAATTCTTATTAATGGTAAATATATCAGGTTAAACCTATCAGTGTTATTATAATCAACTGTGTTTACTTTTGAGACTATCGCTAAATAATTCTTATTAAGTGAATATTGCTCATCAATTCTCATTAATGGTAAATATATCAGGCTAAATCTATCAGTGCTATTATAATCAACTGTGTGTTCTGTTGTGACTATCGCTAAATAATTCTAATTAAGTGAATATTGCTTATAAATTCTTATTAATGGTTAAGCTTTCAGGCTACACCTATCATTGCTATTACATGTATAATCAACTTTGTTTACTTTTGTGACTATCGCTTAATAATTCTTATTAGGTAAATAGTGCTAGTCCATTCTTATTAATGGTAACTTCTTTTTTTTTGTTGCAGAGTTAGAAAAATAATTTCATAAATGAAATATCTCTAACATATTTTTTTTCAATCGTTAAGATCAAATGTCAGTAAAAATATATTTCTTTAAATCTTAATCTACTGCAAATTATGCTAGTTTAATTAGTTTCAAATGTACCTCCGTCATGCTCTAAATTCTCATTGGCTGCATTAACTACAACATCTACATGTAACTGCGTGATATCTGCTTTCCATACTAGAATATTGATGTTTGTTTTAGGAACTTTGTATGCCTTCGGTCTCGGGTCATCAATGCTCAACGAACTAAGCAGTGCTGTTGCACCATCAGGTTGAGGGCTATTACTAGTCCTCGACAACAATCGTGGCTTTTCTAAAATCAATCCAAAATCTTATCCAATCATATTGAGTTGTATGAACCAATACCAACCAGTATTAGTTATTTATTTTGCTATAATCATCAGCTATGAATGTATGCTTTTGTTAATTGATGATGTTTTACGAGCACCTTTAGATGATATTTTCTACTGTTTATCTTGTACGCATTACTGATTAATGTATCAACTCCATCCCACCCTTTTCTGACGTTGAAACATCATCTCTGTTGATAGCATCCTTGTTTTGCATCAGGGTATCTATGATTTGCTCTTGTTCACTATTTTTCATTTGTTCCTTTCTTAGATAACTTTTGAAAAATTCAACCTCTTGTTTATTTTGTGCGTCCAGTGATATCTGTTCTTCAATCTCTAAAATGGATAAAAAGACAAGAACAAAATTAACTTCAGCAATGCAAACATATTTAGGCATTATATTTTCAATATATATCAAAATAAAAGTACTTATTATTTTAAGTAAACTGAGAGATATCGTTATTTAAGCATCAAAGTAGTAAATACCTCCCATTTCTTGTTCTACCTCTGCGATAGATTTCCTATCAAGTGGCTTGAACTTGGTCATGTTGAGAATAATGCGTTTTAGTCGTTTAATTGCCAAACTGTCATCGCTTTTTATTTCCACTACGGTTGGAAACGGATGGTTTTCCCTGTGATGAGCAATCATTTCTTGGCCAATACTGACATCCTGTTTAAGCTTCTTTGCTTCGACTTGACATAATTATCCAAATATTATTAATGTGATTGACATGTGTTAAAAGTGACAGATTGGCGAAAATATTGCATAAATGTGATTTTCAAACGTTGTGTCATAGCATAATATGGATAAGTTTAGATCTAGTTTTATCGTAAGAGAAAAATAAACTATCAACTATTTAGTTGTATATAAACATATATTTTTACGCATTTTATGATTAAAATGACCAAGTAAAGGTCATAATGAAAATGCATAATAAACGCAATATAACCGAAATAACAATGGAATTCAATAAGCCAATATTCAATAAGCCAAAAAGCCTTACCAGATAAAGGCACAAGTCTTACTCCAGGACCACTTTCAAGTATAACCAGATGAACCAAACCTAAGGCAAACGTATCAACTGATGCATCGTATTTGACCCCTCCGCGAAATTCAGCAGAGAACTCTGGTGCCATGAAATACTGCGATCCACAAGTGGTTGTCATAAATTGACCCTGGTGGAAAGCCTTCGATAAGGACTTTTGTTCATCGCATATTTTTGATAGACCAAAATCGGTTATTTTAACCACGTCCTCATTTCCTTTCCTTGTCATCATAATGTTCTCTAATTTGATATCTCTGTGTATTATAGGAGGGTCTTAATGGCATAAAGGCAATTGGACTAGCAGTTTGTCGAAACAACTTAACCTTTGCCATTAGATTCAGGTTGGTATTTTTCGCTAGATATTCATGTAAGTTTCCACGATCACAAAACTCTAGAAATATCCAACAGGCACGTGGTTTCAAAATATGACCATGGAACCGTACAATGTGTTCATGATTAGGTATGTTCCTTACTACGTCAAGCTCACGCTCGGCCAATTGACACATATATTCTCTTTCCTCTCTTCCGTTAGGTAGGAATATTTGTTTAGCGGCATATTTTGTGTTGGTAGCATTATGTATAGCTTCATGAACGCTACCAAATGCCCCATGTCCTAAAATAGGACTAAATGTTACTGTATAGTCATGGATTCTACCTGTAATTTGTTCTTCATCCATTGTTAACAGTAGTTTAATATCATAAGCTCGAATTATAACATCTAATCATATTTATTATCGAATTCATTAATATAAATTTTGTGTTTTAACTTAAACAACACTGTGCGACTACACTCAAAGCACAAAGCAAGTTGTCGGCACTGCATATTATTATAACAAGTCGTTATGTAGTATTATATAAAAGCGAGTTATTTGAATAAATAAGACATGGCTTATTGGAGACACAATCCCCTAGATAAATAGGCTATGTCAATAATGCGTATATCATTCAACATTGCTCAGCACAGCAATATTCATTTACTGAAAAGAAAGGGAAGTAATGCAACGAACTAGATCAATGCGTGCACAATATTTGTGTGATTGATCAATAGAATGACTCGGCTTATAGCAGTTACTAAACTCACAATTTATGCATGATATGTAATGTATATATCATTTTGTCTATTTGACTTGATTACACTGGATATACATACGATTGTACTTTTGAGCTTTACTCATATAGCTATAGGCTCCGATAGAAAAACATGTTTTTACATTAGTATAATATATTATTAGGTGTTAATTATATTGTATAATTATACTTTCAAATCTAACGATTATATCAAAGCGTATCCTGGATTGAAATGAAAACATGATGCGGTTTTGTTTTCGATAAAATTTAGAAAAAAAAACAAATCATGTGAAATGATTCAATTTAAATAAAAAAACTACCTAATTGGTGCATTTACAGCGACTTGTTTGGATTTAAGATATTTCGATGGCTATTTCAGATAACACAACTTATCAAAATTATTACGGCGTTTAAAATTACTTATTAAGAACCTGATCATTTCGGTTCTGTTTTATCTGGTTCTGTCTATACTTACATGATATGTTCGCGAAATGTGTCAACACATCGCACTTACTACAACAGAAATCGCTTTAAACGCTTCCCCCGTATTATCAATATGTGATGAAGCAAACATGAATTCATTTTTTACGCCACAATGCTAATGTATGCCAAACATTTATTTTTACCTGATTTTACAGTATGACCAAAGATGATACGGAGAACGGTAAATATATATATGTTACATTCTGATTTTTCAAATTTAGATTGATATGCTAAAGTGTGATAAAACTTCCTCCAAATCAGTGCAAGTATACATGATGCCATACATTAAACATTTTTCAAATCTATCATCTGCAAAGTCTACTTACAACCACTATAACAATTGAATGATATTCTAATTTGAAATAGACCACAAAACAAGCGGATGAAACGCCTGAATGCATTGACCGCATTTAAGTGAAGCGTAAATATACATTAATCTGCATTAATAAACAGTTATAGTTTACAACTATAAGTTTTTTTGTTATTATTTAATGAAAGTGAATTTACAACTTATATTTAGCAACATAAAGCAACATAAACTTAGATGACTAGAGATAAACTCCTGACTTATACACAATATTTAAAAAAACTGCACATGTCTGTCAAAACCGAGGGTTTATCTCAAAATCAATAATTGGTGTGATACTTCTGCTAAAGGTTCGAGTGATTGATCTTCTAATTTGGACCCATTAGTGAAATATTGAAAGTGAAATATTTGAAAGATATTTCAAAAACATATTATTGACAATGATATTCTCTGTGTGTAATGTGTTAGTTAAAAAAAGTGAAACCGGACAATGGAATGAAGGGTAAACTACAAAGACGTTGTTCAGTAAAAGACAAATCAATGTATTTGGAGCAGCACTCAACTAGAACAGCCGGTCAAACATCTGTCGGTTATCAGCCATTAAAGAGCAAAAACTTTATATTCTCTGAATCGCATGTTTTATTTAACCAACTTTCAATTATTGAGATCTGTTATTCCAAAAGATGACCATTAATTTAGGTGTATATGAAACTTGCTGATGAAATAGAGTAATTTAAGCTTATACAAGACAGTACCACTATAGTTTGACAAGCTAAGGCATATATTTAGTCTACGTTAAATGTTGGACACATAAGCTGCTTCATACATCTTGGTTTAATTGGCTGTGATATAAAACAATAAATAAAATAACTCAATGTTTTCATCCTAAATCACTTCAACTTTTGACTTAATATCTGCAGGATTTCAATTATATTTCACTTCGGAGAAGCAGGACCCAGCCACTTCTGGAAATCCGCATACTCCTCATTGCTTTGTAAATCGCCTTGGCCAACCAGGTCATCTAATTCCTGTTGAAAAGCCCCGACACAATCCGGTGAAATATCCACTAAATGGATGTAGTTTATTGATGAATCTGGATGCCTTTTGCAAAACTCCAGAATTGCGTTGGATACTGAACTCGCCACTTCCTCATTTTGTGCTCCAAATAAACCTTTAATTATAAGTTATTTTACTCATTAGTTATCATTTTTGCTAGTTTTGTTAGTTATCATTAGTTATCATCTTTTGCACCCCCTTTACCTCACCAATGTTAATCTGGATTAACGGATTATGTGCTCGTTCTAAATGAAGGGATTATGCATCAAGTGTCTCTATAATTCATAACGATCGGTGGTAGGTCTACTCAAGTATCTGATTGCAATCGAGAATCGATTTTCTTTGGGCGTTTATAAATTTGAATTCAAGTATATGCTTGTCATTTGTATTATATATCTTAAAATCCAATTGAAACATTTGGAAGATTAGATTATATTCCCCAAACTGAAAATTCATAAGGGGGATGTTCATGGGGGAAGGGGTAAGTGTTCCTATCAAGAAAGGAAGAAATGTTCATGGGGGGACGTTCATGGGGGTAGTGTTCCTACATCCTAAATAAATAGGTCATTGAACGGTGTAACAGATTCTGGTTTTTTAAACATTCATGATCTCTTTTGATGATCTAATTCAACTATTGTATAATTCAATGAATTACATATTCTTGTATCGCTTACCGGCACTAATAGCAGGAAGTGCTATTGATTTGTATGCTTTCCTATTTGCTCTTTCAATGCAATGACGGAATGCCTTATAAAGCCATGACAATGCTTCGAATTTATTTTCATAGTTGTTCCAGATTGGACCGACAGTATGAAAAACCTTCAAAAAGACATTTAGTAAATTTAACATTATCTCAAATATTTGCATATATGAAAAATACTATAATCAATCTTATTATCCTTCTTAGGTATAGAATTATATAAGAATTTAAGTTGTTATAAAGTTGAACGACCAGGAACCATACAAATCTCACTAAGTCTTGTAGAGCACTATTTTTCAAAGATTTTATTTTGTTCAAATGTTGTTAGAATGTTTTGATTAATATAAGGGATTATTTAAGCATTTCTTTATAAGAAATATGCTTTGGAATATTTCAAGTAAATACCTTTTTTGCTGGCATTCTACCAGCTGTAGTGCTACATACATTTGCAGTGCGGAGTCTTCCATAGTTCTTGATATACATTTTCGATTCTTTTGTAAGTTCTGGTCCTGCGGCTTTCGCTATATCACCGACTAAACCTATCAGTTTTATTATAATTTACTTTTGTGAATATTGCTGTAGAGTTAGAAAAATAATTTCATAATTGAAATATCTCTAAAATATATTTTGTTCAATCGCTAAAATCAATTGCCAATAAAAGATATATTTCTTAAATGAATCTTAATCTACAACAAATGATGCTCATTTAATTCCTTTCAGATGTACCTCCATCATGCTCTAAATCCTCATTGGCTGCATTAACTATAACATCTACGTGTAACTGCGTGATATCTGCCTTCCATACTAGAATATTGATTCTGGGCAATTTGTATGCCTTTGGTTTTGGGTCATCAAAACTCCATGAACAAAGCTGTGCTGTTGCACCATCAGGCTGAGGGTTTTCACTAGTTCTCGACAACAATCGTGGTTTTATTTCTGAAATCAATTTAAAATCTTCACATTGAATTATTTGAACCAACAAGAACCAACTTAAGTTATTTATTTTCCTATAATCATCAACTATGTACGTATGCTTTTGGAAATTGATGATGTTTCTCGTTTGACGGTAAGAATTTTACATTGCAAAAATCAGAACTGAATGATTGGTATCCTTTAGATGATATTTTCTACTGTTTATCTTGTATTCATTACTGATCAATGTATTAACTCTATCCCACCCTTTTTTGACGTTGAAACATCATCTCTGTTGATAGCATCCTTGTTTTGCATCAGGGTATCTATGATTTGCTCTTGTTCACTATTTTTAATTTTTTCTTTTCTTAGATGACTTTTGAAAAAATCAACCTCTTGTTTATTTTGCGCGTCCAGTAATATTTGTTCTTCAATTTCTAACAGGAAAAAAGACAATAACAAAATTAACTTCAGCAATGCAAACATATTGAAGCATTATATTTTCAATATATATCAAAGTTAAACTTCTTATTATTTTTAGTAAACTGAAAGATACCGTTATTCAAGCTTACAAAAGTAGTAAATACCTCTCATTTCCTGCTCTACCTCTGCGATAGATTTCCTTTCTAGTGGTTTGAACTTGGCCATGTTGATAATAATGCGTTTCACTCGTTTGATTGCCAAACTGTCATCGCTTTTGATTTCCACGACGGTAGGAAACGGATGGCTATCCCTATGGTGAGCAATCATTTCTTGACCTATGCTGACATCCTGTTTAAGCTTCGTTGCCTCGACTGGTCAAATTTATCCAAATATCATTAATATGATAGACATATATTCAAGGTGGCATATTGGCAATTTTTTATTGCATAAATGTCTTTTTCAAACCTTGCGTCGTAATATAATATGGATAATCTTAGGTCTAGTTTTATCGTAAGAACAAAAATAAACTATCAAATATTTATTTGTTAATAAACATATATCTTTCCATTTTATTCAATTAAATTGACAAAGCAAAGTGTCAAAATAAAAATGCATAATAAACACAATACAAAAGAAATTACAAAATAATCATCGGTAGCTTATAAGGAAAATCGAGCTTGACTTATGGGTCAATGCATTGAATTCAATGCATTCAATGAATTATTAGCTTACCCGATAAAGGTACAAGCCTTACTCCGGGGCCGCTTTCCAGTATAACCAGATGAACCAAACCTAAGGCAAACGTATCAACTGATGCATCGTATTTGACCCCTCCGCGAAATTCAGCAAAGAACTCTGGTGCCATGAAATACTGCGATCCACAAGTGGTTGTCATAAATTGACCCTGGTGGAAAGCCTTCGAGAGCGACTTTTGTTCGTCGCATATTTTTGATAGACCAAAATCGGTTATTTTAACCACGTCCTCATTTCCTTTCCTTGTCATCATAATGTTCTCTAATTTGATATCTCTGTGAATTATAGGAGGGTCTTGTGAGTGCATGAAGGCAATCGGACTAGATGTTTGCCGAAACAACTTAACCTTCGCCATTAGATCCAGGTTGGTATTTTTTGCCAGATATTCATGCAAGTTTCCACGATCACAAAACTCTAGAAATATCCAACAGGCACGTGGTTTCAAAATATGACCATGGAACCGAACAATGTTTTCATGATCAGGTATGTTCCTCACTATCTCAAGCTCTCGCTCGGCTAATCGACACATATATTCCCTTTCCTCTCTTCCGTTAGGGAGAAATATTTGTTTTGCGGCATATTTTTTGTTGGTAGTATTATGTATAGCTTCATGAACACTACCGAATGCCCCATGGCCTAGAATAGGACTAAATGTAACTGTGTAGTCACCAACTTTTCCCTTAACCGGTTCTTCCTCCATTTTAGACAAAAAGTCAGATTTTGATTTGTTTATACTTTAATTTTATATAAACCGGATTAAATAATTATGCAAGTAATATATTTTACTTATGCTATTGCATACCATATTTATATCAAACCATTTTTTTACATTGTAATCCTTACAGCATGGACGAAATACTATTTCAGTTTAATCAAAGAACTTGGTTTAATGCAAACAATGATAATGCATATATGTCGATAACCTAGTGCGCCATTTAAACAAATGACATCATTTGTGGGCTTCACTTTACACTGTTCAATAATATGCTATTACATGTAAGCTGTATCTATTTATGAATATTTGTTACTTTCGTTTTACATTAAAAAACCTATGAGAAAATGACAAGTAAAAATAGCAGGTTTAACATGGATCAATAATATCGCTCACTACAGATACCAGTTTAGCTCAACAAGCAAACACAGTGGATTTATCTAAATATACACGAACATATTCAAATATATTATATATGATATTTTTTGTATTTGTTATAAATTGTTTCTAAGAAAGATAGTGACCCCAAATCAAACATAAAACAATAGGGAATTTACAAACAACTTGGAAATATATTTTTTTTCAGCAAGCTCAATGGCAAATATATATTTTCTGATAACATAATATCTAAGTACATCTTAATTAAAAACAAACTTACTTTAACAAACGCTACATGTTGCTGTTAAAGCTAAAAGACTTATTTTTAAATTTTATTCTCAATAAGTGTGTACTTGGTGTTCAAGTTTCAAGCAACCGCGGCCTATCCTGATAAATGCAAAATATGTCATTTAGCAGGGAAACATACATGTATATGTAGTAGTCCAAGGAGCAATTCCACTCATTAAACATTGGGTGTGAGTTTATAGACAACATTCAAAAGGATTGTTGCTGGACAAGTCTTGAATGCGTGGTTTTTCGTCCAGATTTTTACGAAAATTCGATTTGAGTCTTCAATTTGACGACGGGCCTATTTTCTAAAAAAAAATGTGATCCATGCGTAGACGACCCTGTACCCCATCAAAAGTCTTACCTTACGTGAGAAAGATTTACGACGTGGTAATTCCGCCTATTATCTACTAAAGGGGGATTTTACCCATAATCTTGACCTTCACGTAATTGTCCATAACCTATATATTAACAATATATTTTCAATGTGAACATT
>LQRL01050102.1:10858-23913 GCA_001703475.1 Hydroides elegans | reverse complement strand
TTATCACCGGAATGCAATTCAACCTATGCCAAACATAGGTGCTAGGTTTCAGGAAGAGGATTAGTTCGAGCGAGATTTAAGAATTGTGTGTATGTGTGGGGGAAATGAATTTATAATTCCAATAGAATTGGAAAGGATGGGCAATAATATGGAATTATTTATTTTATCTTTATAAAATAAGTGAATACATTGAATGATATCACGACTACTCATTACATCATGATTAAAACCATAATTCTGATTCTCTGTGTGTTTGGCAGCGAAATAAATGGTAAGCTAAACATTATTTTACGTTAATTTATGGTAGTATTCATACGTTTCAAATGGGTTTTATCTTATTAACAAAGGCAACTATAATGCAAAATTAATCGGATGATCTAGCTAGGTAAATCTGTTGGTTTGCAGGTTTCAAGAGATAAGTGCTGAGACACTGATAAACGAAACTATAATAGGTTTATCTTCGTATTCTGGAAATCGAAATTCATCCATTATTATTTAGTTTATGACTTTATCATATAATACAAAAGATGCACAGATAGACAGATAAATGTCAATCAGTTGGTAAACGCTTAACACAAAACATGGCTTTTTGTGTTTTGTTTGAATTGTGATGTTGTTATTTCATTGTATTCTTGGACTGCCTTGTCATAGTTTTTTTTCAGTTTTGCAGAGAAAATTACCTTACTATATACCAAAATGATATGCGATACATTTCTGGATATATTGCATCGAACAAATACCTGATTGTTCTTGCTATTCAAAAAACATTTTCGTTTGTGACCTGTCATGTCTAGCTTATCATAGGCATTCATCTATGCATATGCATCGCTTTTAGACTTTGATGTAAATATATGGCAGATTGTTACTTTCTCTACACCGTAAAATAGTTTTGACGCGATAAAACTATGGCAAGAATTTATTCAGTGCTTTGTTTGCTCTAATTATCTGCAATAATGTATTTTACGCCTGCCTCAAGTAGGTAATTCGTCTACTACATACAAATTTCCCTTCATCTTCATTCTCAACACTCAAACCAAAAGCCGTTCTTCTTCCAAGTAGAAAATGAAGTGATAATACATATTCCTTCCGTGTCTCTTATCTATTCGATATTGTTATACATTGATTCATCGTTGCTTTATAGCATCCTTGGGATACAAGCTTTGTCAACGTAAGGGTCTCTTTCGACATCTTTCTTTACTCGAAAGTTTTAAGGACTAGTGCGTTGTTAATCAAGTCAATGTCGGCGGAGGGGCGAAGCATCACAGGGATAGTTTAACATTTGTTTTACCTAACTAGCAAACCATAAATGTAATTTACAAGTGACGTGTCTCTGCCGTGATAATTCATGTTTGCAGTTTTGTTTTACTAATATTGGGTTGTCAGTAAAATTTTAAACCGGTCCATTGTTCTATGTGTTTGAATCGTTGGAGAAAATATTCAAAAGTATATTTTTTCTGACAAAAATGATTGAACACGTAATAAATCCTCAGTAAAGTGCATATCCTACTTATTAGTAATGTGTAATGAGTCTTAAGTTACTAATTTAAATATAATAAAGTATCAATTTTGCAAATAAAGATTTATTCAAAATATGGCATTGTTGATAGGAAAACAGTTAAGTGTATCTAATACTGTCTAAGAATTAACAGATAGCATCACACTAGTCATCTCACACTGTATAGTTAAAAAGTATTTTGTAATTGAAATTCTCAAGTAACGATTCATACATATAATTATACATATAAATTGCATCAAAACAGCAGGGTCCTGAGATAATTTACTTTAAGCTTAAGCTTCTGTCACCAAAAGTAAGCCAAAGCGAAATAAATATATAAAAGCAAAAATTGTTATCTACACAAACCTAACCCCACTTTGATAAATAATCATAGCATTTGCTGCATCAATCTGCTAGATTTCGCGTTTTTCATAATATCCTGAAACACTTTTCGTCTGTGTCATGATCAAGTGAGTAGCTGATTTACAGTTTGAACAAACGCCATAAAGATAAGGTTGGCATCTTACAATTTTGATCGTTGAGTGTACTGATATCCCTAAGTAATGCATCACTTTGCCATAAGTATTTTGATTTAATCAATTCACATTTATGTTAATGTATAACGATTATATATATGGAGAATCTTGCACAAAACCTCATCATGACCTCATGCTGATATCGTATGAGTAAATGTGAGTTAAATCAATCTAGGCATAAGCTCATGATGAGAATTTGTGTACGCTTCACCGCATGTGGTGTCTTAAATGAATATAAACACCATGAAACGTGTAACAGTATTTCAGTTCGCGATTCCCCATAACTTATCCTCGTGCGAAAGTTGTGTTCTAAAGTGAATTTGATATGGTATCAATTATGTATTAACATTTCTCTCGTATATATATGTAAGAGGAAAACTTCGATTGAAGCGTAACTATAGCATCGCTTGCTAAACAATTTTTTTCTAGCGATGTAAATATATTCCATTTGTGAAATGTTGAATAACTGTAAATCTACACTCTGCCTACGGGTTCAACTCCTGATATAACATGACGCTATGTAAGTGATCTCCAGTCCTGCAGGCGACGCCCATTTCCAAAACAAATATCATCACAAGGACTAATTAGCCAGCGTATTGTATATAATGTAATATTATATTGCATACATTTTAGCGATACGCAATAATGAAATATGTGATTTCAATGCATGCCGTAATTTATAGTGTTTACTCTAATCACCGGAAAGCAATGCAACCAATGTTAAACAAAGGTGCTTGGTTTCAGGAAGAGAAATATGTAGATTAACAATTTGTAACTATGGGTGTATGTGTCGGCGAAATTAATTTATAATTTAATACAAGTATAAAGAGAATAGGAATTGATTCGCAATAATATGGATACTTTGATTTAGTTTTTATCAAATGAATGAATACATTAACGCATATCACGAATGCTTGCAACATCATTATGCTTAGATCCGTATTAATAGTCTTATTTGTGTTTTGCTGCGAAATAAGCGGTAAGTAAAGCTTAATTTTACATTTACTTGTGTAAAATAGTAAAACAGTTTTGCAAGTTTCAAAAAATAAGTTAACATACGTTGCCTTCGTATATTAGAACCTTAAGTTTGCATATAGTAATTAAGTTTGGGACTTTCTTCCATTTGAAATAATTTAAAAGATAAACAACTTAATGTCAAGACATATAAATCTTAGGGTTTGACAGTATTTTGCAAAAGAATTTCCTCGTTGAATTCATTTTCTGGGTTTCTCTCCTTCACAAATGCAATTTTATATCAACTTGTTTTTTTTTTATTCATATGGCGCTTTGCTTCTTAAATAGCAATTTTGTATCATATGCAAATTTTAATCGTTTTGTGATATTCAATGTCAAATCGAAATGTTAATTATCTTCATGTTCTCTGCTATCAGTGGTTCGTTTTTTTTGCTGTAGTTAGTGATGGACATTAAGTCTACATCAAGGTGTTAAATCTTCTTGATTTGCTTACTACTGACCTCATTTTTATTCTCGACACTCGAAACAAAAGCCGTAAAGTGATCGTTATTTAATAGAATTTCCTTTTAATTAGATATAGGGTGATAGAAACCATTCCGTTTGTGTCCGCTTTCATTTCGGTAAAACGTTTTTTATGTTAAACTTCTACTCCCTGGCAATTCTTCTACTCAAGTCAAGCAAGCGTTCTATTGCATCTCGTGGGTGATTTTGTCGACTGTCTCCTCTTGAAACATATGAATATATATCCTTATACTTTTTCACATAGCTTTTGCATTTTGTTAATATATTGAATAAACGTGTTCCATATTTTATTCTGCAGTAAAATAGAGTGTATATAGCACTTATCTGGTGAATGACCTGGGTGATACTCCAACGTATAACATTGTCTTGGTTGGTTATTAAAAATATTTATAAATTTTCCGTGTCCACTTGTATGTTCAAAGTTAATTTAGTTCAGAAATTTAAAAACAAGTGACTTTTTAATATTTATTTACGAATTTTCGAAATGTAATATTATCCTATTTATATTAATTATTACTATTTCTCACATTTATGTATATTTTATATTATGGTAGTATTATTCTAAATGTCATTGTTACAGGGATGTATTTTCATATATTTTTCAATTGAAATGTATTTTTTAGAAAACCGTCATTTTTGTGCAAGTTGCGTTATTGTCATGGTGAATACTCAATGTAAACACAATAAAAGCATTTGAACCTCATGAAGGCTGCATCAGCCAAAAATTCGTAATTAATATTAAAAAATCACTTGTTTTAAGATTTCTGAACTAAATTAACTTTGTTTAGTTACGTTTTTGCAGTCCCATTTTACTCTCTTATATCTAACCCAGTTAGCAAACATTACAAGCTCAAGTTGATATAATAAACGTTATTTATGCAATCAAAATTACGTTTATTTTAAGGTGAATGGGTGATGTACCAGAATCATCGCTACTATTTCTCGAATGGAAAGATGAACCAATCGCAGGCTCGTGCGTATTGTCATAAACAACAAGCAGAGTTAGCAAGCATCAATTCGGTTGATGAACACAATTATTTGTGCACAGAATTAGGGTAAGGTGTATCATGATAATCCGCATAATGTCACATGTATCTTTAATTCTAAAAACAAAATAATCAAATGATAAAATTTAATGAGTGCGTGTGAAGTTTAATTGAGTACCCTTTTTAAATTCATTTTTTGTAAAAAAAAACTTATGATAAAACCACAAGGCAGTTTTACTTTTGTACAGGAGGCATGTTTATTGGATTGGCCTTTGGGTTGACGAACCATGTCAAAAAGACATATGTCCTTCAACCGAGGAATGCGCGGCATGCAGGAAGCGCTGGCGGTGGCTGGATGGTTCAACTATGCCTAAGAAGTGGCGGGCTCATTGGTTTTATGATGCGCCTAATGAACAAGGTCGCTGTGGGTTATTTTACGATGGCAATTGGTTTGACGATAATTGCTCAAGCCCATTAAGATTTATATGTAAAAAAGGTATACAACTAATAATGAGAATACAAATAAATGTACACAAATTGACTAGCCATTCTATGGTGGTTTATACGAAATGGCATATTTTTGATATTATCATATCACGTTGGTGCATATCGAGTTCTACATGTCAACCATGACGATTATGTTACATTAGGTTTTAATATTGACTATACAATGATTTCGATATAAATATGATAATAACATGTCAATGGGTGAGTCGGATGGTTTGCAGATACCGACACGCGGCATTGTAATACGATCTTTTTAGCTTTGGTAAATCGCTTACCTACTCAACCTGTATGGCATTGGCTAAATATTTATTTTAGGTAATTATATGATGTTGTTTAATAATTACTTTCAATTTGTCAATTAAAATTATATGCATTTGTATATCGTTACTTCAGGCGACTGCTTAAACAACCCATGTGTGCATGGACAATGTGTAGAAGGAATAGGTCCAATTCACTGTAACTGCTCTGGAACAGGATTTGAGGGTGATAAATGTCAATATGGTAATAAATACATTTTGTCAAGTATCACTATGATATGCTCCAACATATAATATGTGTTATAAATAAGTCGGTTTATCTCGGTTATAAGTTATAGAGTTGTAATTATGTGTATACACAATAACCTAAAATCTAGTAGGCATTCAAATTTATGTTTAATTCTTCTGGTCGTCACTATTATAATAGATATAAAAGAAGGTATAGTTGATGACACTGTGTCAGTTGAATTAGCCTTAATAATTGTTGTATTTAACATACACGATATTGCATGTGTTACCATTATACATAGATATCGATGATTGTACTGAGCATGGATGTGTAAATGGTCGGTGTATAGACGGAATTAACGCTTATACATGCAATTGCACTGGAACAGGATTCGAAGGAGAACTGTGTGAAAAAGGTTATACAATGGTTATTAGAAAGTAAATTGTATAAAGTAGGGCGGCAAGCTCAGCAAAAAAAAATAATCATACTATTTATCAAAGTAAATCAAAGTAAAATAAGAATATATTATTTACCAACATATCACTTATGTATTGCGTTTGACAATTATATTTGTTTTAATAACCAAATCAATTCAATCACTGATGGTTGTGCATGCTCCACCATTTAATTTACGTTACACCATGATTTTCTTATAAAGATATAGATGACTGTATTGACCATGAATGCGTTAATGGTAAATGTGAAGATGGAATCAATTCTTATACTTGTGATTGCAATGGAACAGGATACGAGGGAAAGCGATGTGAAAACGGTGAGGTTGAAATAACATGTCTTATTTAAATATGTGAATAATGAAAAAAAAATCATTAGAATGATACAGTTTAATCTTAACTGGACTAGCATAACATTTGAATGCAAGGTTTAATAAAATTATATATACATTAAATGTAATGATCAAAATAGCGTTTTACACATCTTTAGACATAGATAACTGTGTGGGCAACACATGTTTCAATGGTCGATGCATAGATGGAATTGATTCCTTTAAATGTGATTGTACCGGTACAGGGTTCGAAGGAAAACTATGTGAAAAAGGTAATTTATGCAATAGAAATATCATGTCCCCGACAGCACATAGAGCCGTCATGATCCTATGATGAGCTCAACTTTACTATCATGATGTCAGCATGAGAGCATGATGCAACATTGGTCATTAAAACTACATTTTAATACTGTTTTGTGAAACATATTATGGCTGAATATAAAACCATAATTATTTCATATAATTTGATCGGAGTGGGATATCAACAAGATGCCTCCATCTCAAGATAGAAGAAAAACATTGAAATGACCTAACTAAAATGTATGGTGTTACTTTCTCTTTCAGATAACCAAATGAGCTACTCGACCATCGGATTAGTGTGCGCATCGGTATTGATTGGACTGATCATTATTTGTTTGGCATTCAGTTTGTACAAAAATTGGAAGCAACGCAAAGCTATTGTTATAAACACCCCTAATCAGAACGTTAACGATGTAAATAATGACGTCAGTACTAAATCCTCGTCGAGCAGCATCTACGATGAAATTGAATTCTACGAATCTGCGAGAACCGAACCCGCACAACCCTTATCGCCATACACGGTCATGACCCGAGATCCCTACGCCTACGATGAAATATTCGGCCTCCAGAGAATTGCTATTCCAACAGAAAACCCCGAGCAAAACAACGAAGACACGACCCACTCAATCTCTGGCCTCAAAGCACAATCACTTCCTATTGACCTGAACAAAGCGGGAAATGATGACATTGAGAGTACGGACGTCGAGTATGTCGATATGCTACCGGAGAGATTGGAACCATGCGCGGACCGTATCAGATATGTTGATGGCGGCATGCAAAAGTCCAAAAGTATGAATGATGTGGTGAAACCATAAAAAGGCGTCAAAACCAAGGACAAAACGATTATGTGCGTTACAAGTGCGGCAACAAGCGGAAATTCAGCACATGTCGTTTCCGATAATGTAGAGAATCATTGAAATATATAAAACTTAAAAAAAAAAACGTTTAAAAAATCAGCTTTTGTGTGGTTGCATGACGTTTTTGCTTTAGAAAATATGTGACCAAGTGAAATCAGTAAAATAGTTCACAGAAAAGACCAACGGTAACAGTAATAATGCAAAACGCCCTGAAATAAGATTTCACAATTTTCTATATTTTTACTTATTTAACATACATTTGAGTGTCCGTGTATCTATGTAAATAAATCTGCTTTGCTTCATATATGTTTCATTTCGTAAGACAATGTATATATATATATTTAAACATGAAATGCTTTATTTTGTACTTTCGGCAATTGAGCCAAATCACAAATATGCACTTATTCATTTCAAAACGGTAGTGATATATTTCATGGAAAAATGTTATGTGTCAATATAACTAGCGTTCAGTGGAAAAAGGTCGAAAAAACCAGTTTGATGACACTGAATAAAAATGGGGTTTCTAAATCATTCTAGATTTAAGACTAACAAAAAATAATATTTTCCTGTGGATCTGGGTGTTCGTTTTTATTTTTTTACCGTTTTAGTGTGTAAAAAATAAGCATTTACACTGAAAAAGACACTATGAATAAACGTATAAAAATTGATCAGCAAACTTGAACAAATATGATAATATTTAAAACGTAAGTAATCACATATTAAGTTCTACCATTCTCAGATGTTTATTTTCTGAATTAGTTGTTTAAAATAAAGGCCAAATTATTTCCTCAAACGCTATGAAGAAAATAATATATAGCTGCACATATCCTTTATTGATGACTTGTACGTTGACTTTATGAATTATGTAATTTTTGCTCTTTACTAAGTCACATATAAATTGATATTGAAGTCATTTTAATACAACTTCAATCCCTTTGGCATGCTAGCTTGCTCTTCTCCTGATTCATATATACAAGACATGGGTATTCAAACGTTTGTGGTCTGAACATATTTACTTATGACATTCATTATTCTATAACATATGATGATTTCAATAATTATCCAAACAAAGATATTGAAAAGAAAAACACATATATTTACACGATTAATACTTACAATGTGTTACAACATCATTTCAAAGAACAAAGTGTATGTTTTGCCATGAAATAAGACTTTAATAGGATAAGAAGGAACATGTGACTTTTGGATATTTATGTAAATAAGAACAACACATGAGTTTGATCATCAAATGACTTGAAACTACCATTTTTACATTTAATACAAACTTGGGTTCAGCACCAGTTCATTATATGCATAGTGAAAATTCCATAGTGGAAACTTAATTGTAAATCCAGTGAATAAAATTTGTTGTATTGCTCATATGTAATAGTCATTTCGGATTGGCATGGTCAAGTGTCTATCACTTTCACTGCAACAAATTCATTTGAAATTGACAAAATCATTATTATTGAGAATTGCGTGGCAGCGTATGACTTTGTTTGGATATATTACTTCATTTTGCTATTTATTACATTCAACAGCATAGTTATTACGATTTTAGCTGTTAAAATCTAAAGATAGTCAAAAGTACTATTGACGTGTTGGGGTTTTACCTTGCCTTATCATCAAATGTCACAAATGAAAATAACAATAGTAAACTGATTTGCTTTCATTGTTTTTATGATCGTGGCATTTCTGAATATCTGAATTCTGTACGATTCATTCAATTTGACACCGTGCGGTTTGAACACATCTTATCTTTGAATGCAAATCATAACATAAGTGTTTTCTTATTCTTCTAGTTACATAGATATAGATTAATATGTATATATCAACAGGTGAGGTAGGTTACGTTTTATATCTGATATCAATCAATCCTGTTCCTCAAGTTTACACATCTTTTATGAGTAATATTGGAATTAGTGAAAAATCATAGTCACGTATTTTAAATATTTTTTAGCAATAAAAAAAAACACTTCATCCTGAAATGAAAAAAAGTAAACACAACGGAAACCAATTGCAAAAATTTAAAAACTGTCTTGGACATATATATTTTGTGTTTGTACGGTGTTGTTGAGACTTAAGTGTTTGTTTTGATCGATATTATTGTTTTTATTATATTTATAAGGCAATATAACCTATATTGTATTATAATTGGAATTATCTTTAAATATTGTGTATACCGTGGATTTTTACGAAATGAAATATATTGATATCGATTAATAAATACTACAACTGCGTTCAATGATTACGTGAGGTGTTTATTCTGTGCACATCTAATCCATCATTTTATGTATCTTATACACGCATTTTTATCGACATTTTCTTGATAGCAATGTTGGTAATGCTTGTATATCCGTTCTAAAACTATGGCAAAAATACTTATTAACTAGTGTGGCTGCATGATCGGCTTATCATGGTTTGAAAATCATAGGTTTAAAATTATTTTAATAAAGTTGATTATTTCAATTGGGTGGCTTTGGTAACCACAGAAGATTCAAATTACGTTATGTTAGTATTCTGGATCATATTGATCGACTTCGATTCAAAATCATTTTTTGTTCGTTGCTTTACATAAGAATTGTTTCAATCTTAAACATTTGTCGTTCGTCGTTCATCTTGCGTTTTGCCCGTGCAATATATATTTTTTTGGAATGGTTACACACGTTAAGGAGAGTTATCGGCCATATTGTATCTAGACCTCAAACCTATGAGTTGAATTATTATTTTATTTTTCCATATTAAACAATATAACAATATTAGTATCTACAACGCTATTTATAGAAAATAAGCAACTAGAAGAAAAGATAAATGTCGGAATATAATTGGCTGTAATAATTAACCACAAAGAATTTGCAATAAACTCGGCTTAATTCTAAATCCTGATTGTTTAAATAATCGTTTTAAAACAATGCTGGGCGTAAACCAAAGTAATTCATTACCGCTCTGTGATTACCATGTTCACCAAAAGAACAATTACAATTTGTTTTAATTTACAAAAGTGTTTGAGAATATATATGTGAGAATGTATATGTTTTAGGGGAAAACATCTTGGAGCTTTGCAGAATTACTCTAAATTGGTGCACACTTGGGGAGATCGCCAGAATCTTAGAAGATATCGTAGTTTAATTGAAAAACTGAACATTCGATTTTGTTTTATTAGGCATCAATTTTTGAAAACAAAAGCCTTCATATATTCACATATACATTATTATTATAATATTTGCATTTGAAAATCTATTTTTGCAGATTAAGATATGATAAAACAAACATAACTGCTCTTGATTTACGGCTTTTTAGGCTAAGTCCATCAAAATAGCCTAATTTTCGTGGAGGTTACACCAATTTGTGCATGGCAGAATACAATAAAACATAAATATATATTGCACCCTCAACTTGTGACCACATTTTGATAAAATTTAACTTGATAAGTTAACCAATTTATTTTAAAATGAACTTTTATCCCCAAAATTTTGCCGATTTACAATTATAATATCATGGAAGGCTAAATTGACCATTATATAATAAAAAGTGATACATTCAGAAGGGGATCTAGCTTGTAAGAATAAAGAGGATGGGCTTCTTATTATGTGACTTCATTTGTTCAGCATTAATGATTGATTAGGATAATAAAAACACCGAGTTTTATTCTCCTCTGGGTCATAAAAACTTACGCTCTAAATCAGACATGACTCGTTCAAGAAAAAAACAATAGACAAATTAAACTTAATATTTACACGTATTGCAAAACTAATCATCATAACACTAGTCTACGCTTTCAGTATTCTTTAGCACAGTTGCTACAATACGTATTGTATTTGAACAAATCACTGGTAAACAATACCTTTACGCTCTAATTTCAATGCCACTATTCTCGGGAATAGGCACTTTAGAATGTATAGCATGAACACATTAGTGATTCAAAACTACTTTTGTTCAGTATAGATATCCTGGATTCGATATTAAACTAGAAATGAGTCAGTTGAGACTAATATGTCCCACCATTCATAAAAACGGTTATAATAATATGACCTCTAGACCTGGGTAAGAACTTGTAGGCCATGTTGAGAAGGGCAGCCCACATCACTTTCAAAAAAGTTGTTGATTCACCGTATATCATCAATAAATATACAATAATGGGTGGTTTGTAATTTTCTTGAAACAAAATACTAACACCTTTTGCGAACATTAAATTACCAATCATATTGAAAAGTTCATCAGTTTTTAGTTCACTCACTATTTGTCATTCAAAATAGCATTTAATATACATTTTTACACAAACAAAATGAATCATGGCCTCGCTAACACTTAAGCATGTTCAAGATTGCATTTGTTATGTAAAAATGTGTATTTCATGTTATTTCTAATAGTGAGTAATGCGATAAACTGATCGGGTGACTCAAAAACTGAGTTACCCTTCTATTGCAAATAACAGTTTAATAGACAACTGCAATCTAGTTCAAACAATTCTAAGACCATTTGGCTGTTTGGCTTATTAAGTTAATTGAGAAATAACCAGAAAAAAACGAGTTCCTCAAACTGGTCAAATCTCCCAGTTAGAAAGTATTTTCTCTAAATTTTCAAGCCATTTTGAATTTGATGGGAACACATTTTATAAGGAATAGCTCGTTGCGTGCTCTTATGTAGATGATACAGATGTATGAACATGTGGTATGGACCATGATTGAGTTACCGATGAAACGTCAAAATGGAAATATGTCAAGGTCAAAGATATTATAGCAAAGAACTATAACATAGATTCTTTGATTATATCACAAATATGTAAATGCACATTCTGATTGTTAAAAATATAGTCAAAACACAATTCTATGATACCCTAATTATATGAAAATTGCAAAACAACTAAACTAACAGGTAACTGTCAAAGTTGCTCAAATTCAAAGCATCATTACAACAATCCAGAGGGACAGACGGATTAAAACACGAATCTTAATCTTGCACTTTATGTTGACAACAACCCCCATTTTAGTCCGAATGTCCGTGAGTTTGTTTTTAATGGACGCATCCCGGCAGCTAAATCCGATGTAAATCCTATGTAAATCTTAATAAAGTCGAGAAAGAAATAAACCAAAGCAACCATAATTGGCAATAAGAATGACATATACATAGTTACAGTAGAGCACATGAAGTAAACTTATCTTGCGTGGGATTTTGTATCTAAAACAGCTATCAATTATAGCATATTGAGAGGGCAAATTCGTTCAATCATCCATGTAATTTATACATTGTATCTATCTTAAACACAAATCAATTCAGACAAATTTAGAAAATTGTCATGTGAAATCTTGATTATTCATTTCATACCAAACATTGTTATATGTTGGAAAATTATCATGAACAAAATCGAGACGAAATACAAGTGTTATGTAAAAATTCAAATACATGCATATTCATGAAACTTAAAAATCAACACGAATATCCTATATTATTATTTAAAATACAGATTGTGGTCTTATCATTTTCATGCTTTGTCGCTGGACAACGCTTGAACAATATCTTATATATCATACATATTTTTTCATTTTTAATGATCCAAATTCGAATAACTTATCTATTTTGTACGTTTCATGGGATGCTTAATAATCC
>LQRL01050093.1:17969-38073 GCA_001703475.1 Hydroides elegans | reverse complement strand
TGGGATGACGCTTATTACGAAACCCACCTTCCAATAGAAAGTCTTGCAAAGTAGAATGTGGCCTTGAGAAATAGTTTGATTCATTCCTTTGAAGATAAAAATTGGGGAAACCCCCTGTTGGTTTCCAGATTTTGTTTCAAAGTGAATTACTATTTAGAAAGGCCACATTCTACGCACAGCTAACCCATCCCGCCTTCCCCTCTTTTTCGTTACATAACAAGGACGATACTTCCGGTCACGTGACTAATGTAAACAAAGGGGACCGGAGAAGTATCCCTTTCTCCTCGGATAAAGGGTGCTTTCTCCGAAGGAGAGGCATCAAAAAACTTGTTTTTAGAATAGTTTAATAATGAATTATTACACTATAACGCGTTTAATCGATCTGACGATCAATTTGCAAAGTAGAATGTGGCCTTTCTAAATAGTAATTCACTTTGAAACAAAATCTGGAAACCAACAGGGGGTTTCCCCAAATTTCGAACTTAAACACCAACAAAACTAGATAAATGATGTGCTCCTAAAAAAGCACAATTATCTGCAATCTTTTTCTATATTCTATATACTCTTAAAATTAATTATTTTTTTCTCGATAACTAATGGAATCAGATCCATTTAATGTTAAATATTTGATATGATCTTTAAAAAGGTCAATATGTAGGCAGAATATACATAGCTACTTTGTTATCGCTTTATAAGATAGTTGAGTCGCATTATAGATTTCATATATAATTAAAACATAAAGCAGAGAGCTAATAAAGTTACAATAGGGATGGCTTCAACGCGAAGTGAGGTACTGGACACCACGAGTATCGATTATGTGTCACAGTGCTTTTATATAGCGAGCCTAGATTGATGACGTCAATGACGTGTGCAGTATAAATGCGACACACCTTTAAATTAGCCAATTAGGGGCCAGGGATTCCGGTCAGTGGTTTCAGCAGGGCAAAGAAAATGACATTATGATTTAGGGGTGGGTGTCTTAAAAATTAAATATCTTCTATACCATTTATCAAATCGTTATCTTAATATCCTATTCACCATATTGGATAGCTATTTTATATTGATGTTTATATATAACTTGTGTAAAGGCCTGGCCACACGGGAAGCTTTTTCCAGCTTTTTTGTCAAATTTCGAGCGTTTTTAAAAGCTTCGAGCGTTTTTGTGGCCACACGACACGCGTCGAGCTTTTTTGACTTGAGAATACTTCCATGGGTATATATTAAATTTCGAACAACGACATAGATCTATGAAATCTGCCAAAATAAAGTTGTTATAAATTCATGTCCTCGCAAGTCATGTCCTCGCAAGTAAATTGCATTGGTGAATTCATTCGGATTTTCGATGATATAATGTACATGTACGATCGTATATCCCAACTTTCGCAAGTACACATGGCATCGAAAGGAACCTTCCCCTTTATTTATTTCAAGGTTTAAAGTTAATTTAGATTATCTTAATTTGTTTACCTGTAAAATTGGTTATCTCCTCTTGATAAGTTTGTCACAAAATCTCTATCCCCACACTCTTTATTTTTCGTGTCATAAAAGAGAATGTAGAACCATCCCGCACAAAATTGACCATTTTCCCGTTTCTCTTTAATATTTTTTTATCTTCCAAATTTAAAAATAGTCTCTAATATGAATCAATATCAAATCTTTGCTAGAATCTACAGCCTAGAAACTATAGGTTCTATGAATAATTGGCACAAGTAGACTCTACATCTAGTATCTATGCACTGCTTTGTTTGTGCATTTATACCAATTTAGGTGTAGAATATAAGTTCTATACTGAATGACAATATAATGATTTAAATGCTAAAGGTGTCGAATAAGCAGATGGACTTTCGGAATAGAATAGTAATTGTTTACATGTATATCAATATGTTAATATGTTGATTAAAACTACATCAAACTTCTATGATAGATCTGTACAAGATAGTAGATCTTCTTGATTCGATCGATCGACGTTGAAACATTGGAAAACAAATTGGCTATGTAGACTATACAACAAATAGAAGCCTATGTGTGAATTTTATAATTAAACATGAGAAATGTTTTAATGATTAGTGTTCACGGATAATTTTCCAACATAAAATATCTTAAAAGGACAGAAAAATCTTCATGCGTTTTAAAAAGCGTGGTGCGTTTTTAAAAGCGTGATGTGGTTTTAAAAGCGTGAGATTTTTTGAAAAACGGCTTGCTTTTTCATCAAAAATCGTCGAGAGTTTTCCTTTTGTTGACATTGGTTCGAATGGCAAATATCTATTGTCTAAATAAAACAGCTTGCCGTGTGGCCACTAAAACGCTTGCGGCCTCAACAAGCTTTTTTGAAAAATGTTTAAGTCCTACAAAGAATATATAAGAGAAAAGGTTTGTTAGGAAAAAAAGCTGGAAGAAGCTTCCCGTGTGGCCAGGCCCTTATGATTTCTAATGTATAGTAAATCGATTCACGGGAACAAATTGAATTTTATCGAGTGATTGCAATCCCTGCATATTGTCGTAAACGAAAAGATTGCAGATAATGGTAGAAAATATTACATGTTTTATATGAACCGATTATCGAATAACTCTAGATCATTGAACTTATTTTTTCATGATATTTAAAGGTTAAGCAAGGAGAACAACAACTGTGTGTAACAAGTGGTTCTTATTTTAGTTTAATTCTGTTGGCATTTTCGAATGTATCGACACCATCATTGTGGTTTACATTTGCTGAACACTTAGCCACTTTTCGGAGAATAATTCCAGAGCATTTCCCTTCAGAATTCAAAACACTCCCTCCCTCTGGGGAGGAAAAATTGGGGACTCTGTTGGTAACACTTATTGAGACATTTTATACCAATGCTAAATCTGGATTTTCAGGGAACTCAGGATGACTATTCTATTGGATTGGTTAGCGATTCTAAGAAATGTGATAAACAATTACAGAAGACAATTTATTCTGTCTCAAGATAATTGCTTTTTTTACTGATTGCTGCATAACAAGTGTGTAAAGGTACAAATAAGAGTTAATTGTTTAAGAAAGTGGCTAGTGTTACGTGCAAAGAAGCCCGCCACACAGAAAAGCCCGTGGGCAATTCTTGCATGCATCCGTAGACGCACAAGGAAACCTCCCTCATGCGAAAATTCTCGTAATCCCGCCAGCCTGCAATTGGTAGAAACCTAGGATGAAGAACCCAAATGTAGCTTAGACTATTTAAAAGGTTGCGTTCAAAACCTCAACAACGTGAGTTTTTGTTTTACTTTTCACAAATTATTATTGATTATCGAACACTAAAGCTCTAAAAGATTTTATTCATTATTTTGCAAAACATATAATAACAATAAAATTAAAATGTATTATCTTATCATGATTTCGTTCGTGCAATGTACATATTTTCGGAATAGCTAAAATCTATTGAAATACCTAGATTCTATTAAATTTTAGCATTCAATGTTGGAATCATGTGCATCTCCATATGCCTGAAATTATTATTCGATAGTATTCATTTGCACCATTTTACATTTTATATCTTTTCAAATATCTATAGAATTCTACAGATGAGAGTGCTTATAAAGATAGAACCATGAAGAGGAACAACCTTTTTAAAAGATAAAACTCGTTTTTTTGTGTTTATGATGTGCAACTTCGAATAGTTTTATGTTAATTTTGGCTTATTATGGAATCTTTAATAGTTTCAAATTTATTGCATTACAATTATCAAATAATCTAATATAAAGAAAATAAACGGAAGAGCTGTGGCTCAATTCTTGTAGCTAGCATGCAACTTGTATGTAAATCAAAATCTGAGGTTGAATACAGAGACTATGTTGAGGAAAACATCATGAAGAAATGAAACTGCGGTCACCACATATTATGCAAAACATATATTTACGCATATGGATTACCGAAATGCAGCATGAACCATCCTAAATTTCAATAAGTTCAATCTATATTCATATAATTATACTAATCATTTTACTATTCAGGATATAATTGATCCGGAACGAGGCAACGGTTAAATCAAAGCTAGTTTCCTTGATGATCAAATAACAATTTGAACACACCATTAATTCATCAATAAAACATACACCATCAAGCTATATAGCTTCCTTTATGTTATGTAATTAGTACACAAACCTGGA
This sequence comes from Hydroides elegans, assembly GCA_001703475.1. Taxonomy (NCBI): domain Eukaryota; kingdom Metazoa; phylum Annelida; class Polychaeta; order Sabellida; family Serpulidae; genus Hydroides; species Hydroides elegans. The sequence continues at coordinate 33,948 of LQRL01050093.1, read as the reverse complement.
CACACTGGACTAATTTCCTATTCCTATTCCTAACTATTTTGCTATTTTCTTTATTCCATAGGTTCAATAGCGTATCTAAGTAAATAAATCAGCTTCCAGTACACGTGTATTAGTTGCGATATACCTAGAGGAGTTCAACTGAATGTTTTACTTCGTGATTGCATCAACCTTAATTATGACAGAGTCATGATGTATTTGGGTTGATATTTCAAAGGAATCGTGTTTAATATAAATTCACACAACGATAGAAAAAAAACTAGTTTGATAAAACAGTAAACCGTTTTTATAATACTGAGATAAAACATCATATTTAAATTAATAAGTAAACCAAAATAAAAAATCATGATATGGCATATAGATTTATTGTCATTTTCATATTTTGGTCTCTTTGTGTGTGCAATTTTGGATATCACACAATGTAAGCTTTACGACAAAATGGAATCGTATAGGATTGTGAATACTGAACCAAGAAACAATTATTTTGGCAATACTGCATTTTGTTCTATGTGCAACGTTGACGCACCATTTTCAGTCTCTAAAAACGACGACAAAACGTGTGCAGTGTTCAACACAAACTCAGATGGAAATGTCGTTATTCTAACACCTGACCCAGAATGGGATAGTTACTACAGCTATTTAGAAGCAGACCATCTTGAATACGAAAACGCAAATGGTGACATTTTGACATTCACCCATTCGACCCCGTGGACCGGAAACAGCATCACAGCGCCACGATCAGTCAACGTAGTAGGCGACTCAGTTTGGATACTCTATTCAGAACCGAACTATAGCGGAAAACGCTACATGGTGTCTCGTGGTAACTTCACTGAACTTTATGGCTTTACTGGCCTCCCAACTGGTTCCATAGAGAAACTCGGCACCACGTGTTCCAATCGACCAATCGGAGTGCAGAATCCGCTTATTATTCCCGATTCCTCTATGTCCTCTCCGAATGCCTATGGTGGGGATGTGACCAAGGCAAGGCTGTATTATGCCGCAGCTCAGCCGTTGAATTTCGATGAAACTTTGCAACAGGAAGGCGGATTCAATCACTTGGCGCAGTATGGGTGGTGGGGTCAGGGAGTGAGGATCGTGGTCAGTTTGGGTAAGAGACAAGATTTTTATTAAATAATAATTGGTTGGGTTTGGGTAAGAGACAAGTGATGATATATGCATATAAATATGTATCCAGCTTAACATGAAACTATTCGATCTCTTATAATAAGACATCTAAAACCACCTTTTGATCCACTCTTTTAAATATACATTTTCTGTAACATAGTTGATAATTCAATTCAAAATACTTTCTCATTATTCATTCATATTTGTGCACACAGGTTCCATGCATCGTGTGTATGGGCTACAAACGCAGGCAAATGGCGGATACGATGTGTATCACATGAACAACTTCTATGTCTTGTTTGCCACCGACGATGGAGAACTACGTTACTACGAGGAGAACGGAGAGCGAAAGCATTTCGTTCGCGATGCCGCCGACTACAGAACGGTATTCAATACATCGTTCGCGAACCCGTTTCTGGCTGAGCAGGTAGCCGTGGAGGGAATCGAATCAAATGTGTACTACAATGGGATACGATTGGAGATATTCGGATGTGATGTTGGAGATGGTAAGTTTTTATTGTGTTTTTCCATATTTCAAATAATACACAACAATGGTGTATAAGCACATGTAATACACTGATACAAGGAACAATACAAAACCTATGACTAAAAAATTACAATTGCTCAATTACTCAAAATCTTACAGAGATAATGTACAACCAAGGGAAACACTTTTGTTTCATTTACAACCCGCATCATGATATGCTTAAGGCAGCGTTTACGCAAACAAAAAGGGAAACAATAAAAGCAAAAATAGGGACCACCCAAAAGCCACTTTCGTATCAAAACATAATTTGTATCCCTTCAATTTCTGTTTCTTTTGGCATTATTTATGAGTTTCTTTTTTGCGTGAACGCGGCTGGGGACTCATTAACAATAATCATTCTCTTCCCATTTCAAGGCAAATCGGTGAGCTACTCATCCATCCACCAACAAACCTATCAAGAACCGTGCGATGACGATGATGTACACTATATGGCAACGTCGATGAATGATGCAACATACCATTGCGATACCATGGAGCAATGTGCCGCGATCCAACACGATGTTGAGTCTGAGCAATACAATCTGATCAGCATATGCCTCAATCCAGCAATCAGTGATCTCTTTCAAAGGGATCTTCCGTATGACTCTGACTCTGACTCAGACTTCGATGGCAGCCTTGATCGTCTCTATGACAACGATCTACTAACAACTGTTGCTATGGAAGTTGCTGAGTCAACTATCAGGTATGTCTGCTTTTGTGAAGTACAAGTATATTAGTGCAACCAAACAGTATCATGTACGTACCATCAGAGTGACCAGTCTCCAGTCAGTTATCAATTCTTTTTTTTCACTTGAGATGATAGTTAGATTATACTAAAAACATTTAAATTTTCTATATAACTATATGTTAAGTTCAATCCTTGCAATACATTTAAACATTGTCTATTTTTAAAACAGACATCCTGTTCCTGGTTGGATAACCAGCCCCGAAATTCAAGTGACGATATACGTTGCTAACAACGCTTGCGACCCAGAGACCTATGTATTCATCCACAAATCCAACCATCTGACATCACGAACAGGGTTGTTCGACACTTGTGTATTTGAGGGAGTATCCGGCACTGTTTCCAGTATAGAGTATCAGTATCGCTGCATGTGTAGCTATGGTCTGTGTGAATATGTGTTTACGAAGTTTGTGGCTCCCGAAAACTGTGGTGGGAGTGGGCAGTATGCAACGATTGCTGAGGTCGAGTTTAGTGAATTACAAATAAGTAATTAATAGATAATGAATTAATAATCAATCAATTCGCTTGAACAACTTAACCCTTTATTAGTTAATTATCTGATTTCTTTACGTTTACGTAAATGAAATCATATATTATTTTCGCGCGGTTTTTAACAGCAATCTACTTATGGATTTTGTGGACCCGATAACTTTATTATTTAGACTACTTACATATTTATTAAATATATCAGTGCGTAAATGATGCTTTTGTGTTTATGATTATACAGTTAACATATCAAATAATATTTTGCATGATAAATATAAGCATCTTCAGTAAGAAACATATTCCATAAAGGTAAGATTTTCCCTAAAACGCTGTCAGCACCTCAAGGTCCCGCCCGCTCCCTATTGGTTAAGACGGCATCACATGACATAAACAGCAAACATTTATGCTCCTTGCTCTTATGACGCAATACAGGCACTCTATTGAGTGCAGCTGTCAATCACAAGTCACCCCCAGGGGCTGACAAATAGTTGCAAAGTGGGCGGGGCGAAGAGCTGGCTTAAGCTACTCAATGCAAGCGATGAGGCATTGGCTTTATTAAGATGTATTGTAGAAATAATCATTGGTTTAATGTTTGATACCGTATAATAAACATACAAAACGGCAATAAACAGTTATTCGATTTGTTAAATGTTAAAAATCAATTTGTCTTTTTCACAAATATGCAAGTAAAAATTGTAAAATCGCCTTTAAACAACACTTTAAATACGGACAGCAAAACAATTATCTTTTTTTTTAGCGATAGAATTCTGTAAAAAGTTGTTTTAAGCGTTAGTATTCTGTAAAAAAAGTTATCCAAACCACGATAAGCTGTTTCTCCCTTTCTATCCAGCTTGGAACAGAAAAGGAACACTTTTTTCTAAAATTGAATTATTAAATATTGCTAAATTACCTATCATATTTCGCATATAACAATATATTAAACAAAACACAAGCCTGTTTAATCAATTTTTGAATAGTTATTCTCATCTCTTTAGCATACATTAAGAAATTAGCATATAAAAAAATACATGTTCCTCAAACCATCAAATCCCCAAGCTAGAAATAATTTCCTCAACATATTCAACCCAGGTGGAATTCGGTAGGGAACACCTCTTAGGAGGAACAGCTCGAGGAGCATTCAATCATGGTTTAATTATAGATCTTTCTTTTCAGCAGAATCCTCTTTTGTAATAATTCGAGAGTGGAAGAATCTTAAGAGGTATATTACATTGCACTAAAATCTCAAAGTGCAAAATCCTCTCTAATCAAAAGAAAAGAAATCAGATTCTCATGCTCTACGAGCATATCTATCTAGTTATTAATTATCATCAGTTCAATATACATGGGCAGTAGTTAGTATGCAACGCTGAGATTGAGTTGAATGAATTATAATTAGTGATAAGTTAATAACAGTAATAAATTATTCATCAAATTAGCTAACATGGAACAGTATAAAACACTTGCCTAAATGTAAAAAATAAATAATAGGGGTTTCAGTCGATTTTATTTATTCATGAAATACCTTTTTAAGGTCAAAATCACGATTAAATGATACGTTCTATTTATATTGTTATATATGTTTTACAGATTAATAAATACAATCATTAATTGTTTTCCTTAAAACTATATATTTGTGCAAAGGGAAAATAAATCAACGCCTAATCAACGGAAAGCGATTGTAAAATGCTCCATATTCAATTACATTTACTGAAAAGTAAAAGGAACCCACTTTTTTAAATTTTGAAAAGAGCTTTATTTTAGTAGTCTAAGCTACATCCACCGACCAATAGCAGGGTAACGGGGTTTAGACCCAGACGGGGAAACATGTTTACTTCCGGAACACAAGGGAAAGACGACATAATGGGTTTCTTGCCAAAACGGTACTTTTATATGATTAATCCAATAAACATTTAATCGAAATGAAGCCCAATTAGTTAAAGATAAAGAAAATACAAAGACGGATTTGTTTCTTGCATGAGTGAGGTTTTCTTGTACGTATATGGATGCATGCAAGAAATGACCAGAGGCTTTTCTGCTCGTAGGGTTTTTTTTATACATAAAACTAGCTAATTTCTAAACAATTGACAGCGATTTGTACCTTTATACACAGAAGCCTTTACACACTTATTAAAAAAGACTTGAGATGCAAGATGGCAACCGCCTGTTTTACCTACGTTGATACATAACAACATTAAGTTATACGTATTTGTGCCCACATTTATAAGCCTTCAGGTAGAAAGGGTTTGAATTTCAAAAGGGATTAATTATTTAACTTTATTATTATCTTATTTCAGACACGATTCATGACTACTTTTAAGAGGAATGAATATCATGAATAACAATTCCTACCGTAAGGCTTTAAGTCCTCGTGCTCTATCGCTGAACTATAGAGGTTCCTTGCAATTTTCGGTCACAATGAACGTAGTGTCAGATGTGTTTGATTTTACAAATTCCTTGGTTTTTGATTTTTGCTGACCGTATGACATCGGCGTGTTGCGTCTTGCTTAGTATATTTATCCTTAATACGTTGATATTAACCCATTTGATATACATGCAAAGCTTTTTGTCTTATATCATTTAATTACATCATATTCAATACCTGATCTTGGAAAACAATGGATGGCTGTGACCAGTGTGACACATAATTTAGTCAAGTTAATTTAAATGTGCATGTTGAAATCAAGTTTTTTTTATTTTGTTTTATGATAACGTACGTCAAACAGTTCAACAACAGCGCCATGCAAAGCAAATGGATACAAGTATATGTTTTATTTAACGGTATAATTATATGTTGAAAACTATTTCAATCATTTAAAAGGTGAGGAAGACAATGAGAAATGAAAAAAATCGTATAAACCAATATGCATTGTTTAACCATTTATCTACATTCCATCTTAAAAGTATAGGTTTGCATACATTATAAAAGCTCAAAGATATTTGAAATAGGATGATACGAATGAAAATATGTTTGTCTTAAAAGATACAATATAGTTTGTAAATGACAGACAGGGGCATTTTTCATCCTCTTATCATAAGAAGGTTCAAAATGCTTAGAATTATTAAGTCATATGATGCACACAGCTAATGAAAATTTGTCATCAATACATCATATTAGGATATTGTAATGGTTTTTTCCTGCCAAATAAACATTCCTATTACAAGTTTATATTTGACTGCATGAGTAAATGAATAAAATGAGAGAAAACGATTACGGTCATTAGAAGTATGCAAAGCACTATGAATATAATATCGTTTATTCTTTCATTCTTACGGTAGAACAATATGGTTGTATAATATAATAACCTCCTACATGTAGAAAACTATTATTAGTATGATCATTACAGTTAGTCGGTGTTCAGCGATTTGATCTGATGCAGCTTTGGAAACGTTTATATTCCTACACATTTCTTATCATGTAATTTACAAAAATGTGTTAAAACCTCGTTAACCCCGTTGATTATATATGTGTAACTGGCATCTATCAGTTCGGAATAGATTATCGTTTGTTAATATTGTAAATGGAAAACAAATTAGTATTTTAGATTAAGTCTACATTTAGGTATAAGTTGCACTTATTAGATAGAATATACTTGAGAAAATGATATGATAGCTAGTTGATGCAGCTCATGACCCCTAGCTAGTTCCTGCATCTTCACCAATAACATGACGCAATATGACATAAAGAATTGCTCCTGTATAGACTGCTTGTTATGAAGTGTTTGTATCTATTATTAATCATAAACACAATTTAAACAAATAATTGTGTGTTTAATATCAATAAATCATTCTTTGAGATTGGGGTGTGTGTGGAATAATTTATGGAAAAGTAATATCTTCCATGTTAAAACCAACATTCACTAGATACCAAAAGCTTGGTTTCAACTAAATTAATTTTCGTTGAAACTAAATGTATTTTGCTTGAGATCCCATTTGCTTATACTTTTAATTATACATATAAATACATATTTTTATTTCTTTTATTTAATCAAACAATACATATAAGTCCATAAATATGTTTTTCTCTTTTTGCAAAATTGGCGAGACAAGATAGGATTTAGTTTAGCTTCAGCAAGAAAATAGAACATGAACATGTTATTTGTGAAAACAAATGTGCTTGTATGTGTTTCAGGCATCAAAAACGGTGTTTAGACAATAAAATATGCATAATAAATCGTATTTTTTTATTAATCAGAAAAGTATTATTCATAAGAAATCATTTAAAAATAGTTTACACCTTTACCCATTTCAGCCTGTACGGCAACCAAACACCGAACAGTTATGTTGCCGAGAGTTCCAGTTATCTATGATTATAGGTCTGAGAGATGAAAATAAAACAATTGAATATAAAAATGTCCAATCGCTCATTGTTGTCATGGTTTGGTTTTCGTCATCACATCTCAATAAAATATCAACAAAATATATGATAATTAGCATCATAAAAGTTAAATAGCATGATTTTAAATGCAACATCATTGTGTGGCACTGGCTTGTAGTGCGGCAGCAACGCAATAGTAGTTATGACAAAGTATCACAAGCATTATTCAGTAATTATATAATGAAATACCTTTTTTTGTGCAATCGAATTTATTTAACCAGAATTCTTAAATTTGTAATAGAGACCATTCATAGTTTTCTTTTACAACATTATAGCATGTGATATTGTTGTATTCTTATTCAGCTAAAAATGTTGCACTTTTCTGTTTCATATAAGTTTGTTAGGCGAAAACTATAGAAGGTGTTGATGAGTTTTATGAATAACCGAAGAATCATTTTCCAAAAGCAGGTCTGATTTTTAGCCTGAGCAGGTGGAACATCTTTCAGTTAAAGTTATAAGTACCTGTTGTGGTTTTGAAACTAGAGGGCTTTACTTCAACGAAAATAGAATTAAACGAAAATACAAGCTGGTCTTGAATTGATTTGAAACGCAAACAGCTTGACTTCAATCGATTCTCGAACCGTTTCAACAAACAATGGTCTCGTTTTAGCTCATTTTTGTTAAAACCAAATATTTGGTAAAACCTATAAACAGAGTATTTGTCCGCTAAGAAAGTCCATAGATATATGACCTATACCTATATTTACTTGCAATAATGAGCACTTTATACAAAACTGGTCCCGTCTCAAGTGTGTATTCGGTTGCATCTTATCTAATTAACGGTACATTTTACCTAACCATTAATATCACAGAAATTATCAAGACTCACGCATAAAGTAGTGAACATTTAAGTTTCGGTTTAAAATGTTTGAGCAAACAGGATTCAAAACCGGACTGGCTAGTGTCAAGTTGACTTTTGTCTGCGCTGCAAAGAATATATAAATGTATTATATGGAACTAAAAGAGTTTGTGATTCAAATAGGGTATAGCCATATCCCTCTTAGACAATAACCTTACTAATTTCATCTTTAGGTCTTTTATTATGTTCGTGTTCTTAGTATGATGTCACATCGACATGATATCAACTTGCTTTGTTTTAATCACATTGCGCTAACATCACCCAGTGACATTCATAGAAGACGAAACTGCATTATTATTACGTTTAAAGTCCTCATTTGGATTTTACTGATCAATGAATCCGTTTAATATTATTTAAATTTTAGACATTCATGATTTCGCTCTATCCGTATATTTAAGAGACATAAAGCTGAATCTTGATACATTATTTTGGTTTAAAACTAGATTGAGTCTTCGGAATCATTGAGTCCAAAAAAGGGCTGTTAAATTATCAATAAAGTGATTCCGTCTTCTATGTGACATTAGATACAATAGTGAAAACTATTATTTACATGACACATTTCATGATATATGGAATACTGTAATAAATCATTAATTTGATAATGAAAATGTTGAAATATGTACAATATGCTTCAGTTAAATCATGCGAGTTATTCATCTTTATCCCTATAGTAAAATATTTAATTTAAACTAACGATATAGATCCCTTTTATTTACATCGAGCATCTTAGGAAAAAACATTGTTTGACATTGTTTGACATAATTCTACCGTAGATTTTTATACTTTCAAGGATGTTTATAAGAAAAAAGCAATCTGTGGTTGAGTGACCCGTTTGTCGTCAGAATCCTGGCCTCGGGAAGACGATACCATGCATTACCTTGGTGCAAACATGGTAACACAATACACATATTGTACTTTGTCTCATTATTTCAACGTGTTTGATAAACGCATTTTAATCATATCATATAAGCGCTTTACAACATTGTATTCTAATTCTTTCTATACTTTTTACAATAAGAATAAACGCTGCATTGATGAATACTGATAAAATATTTTAGATTCTAAGAAAGGGGTGATTCACAAATGCATTCTGTGCATTAATTCGGTCTGAGTATAACTCGTATAATAACTGCTTAATCTATATTAAAATATAATAACTAATTAGTGTGTTACGTATTAACAAATTAACCAAAATTGGATTTGAACGACATTTGCACCACTCATTGAATAAGCAGTTGGAATTTCTTGAGATTTTTAGTGGATCATTGATTAGACATATAATGCATTGGGCTATATCATATAAGGCATTGGGCTATATCATATAAGGTTGATATTTTTTGTCGTTTTAATTGTGTGAGTGTGGTATCATATATTTGTATAATTAAGTTACATCCTGGATAATAACTTAAATGATCGTAAGTGCGGCATTTGGTTTCGATAGCCTCCAGTAATTCCGCTAAAAATTGCTTAACGATCTATGATTATAACATCGAATTCGACTTCTTCTATACTCTTTTGGCAGCTTACATTGTTATTCGGCGTTTGGTAGAATGATTATGAGGTATCATACTGCATATAAAAACAACCTTTATGCATTTTGTTTATATTTAATACAAAGTGATGCATAAGGTTTATTCTTAACAACACAAGTATATAAAATCAGAACATTTTATGCTGGTGATATTAAGATTAAGTTTATGGATACTAATATGTAAGAGCGACTGTATACCTTATTATAAATGTTATAATTGTACTTCAATTTGGACTAAGGGCATATAGACTCCTCCCGAATCCCATGTTGGTATTCGGTTGTATCTTATCTGATCAGCGGTATATGTGATCTGATCATGTCTAACACAGAAATAATCCAGGCTATTTAAACATAACGTAGTGTCTATTTCGGTTACGGTATAGACTATTTGCGCATGAGGAATTTCAAACTGGACAGTCTAATGTCTATTGTAATTAACCTGCCAGCACTAAGACATGTGTATCTCTTTTTTTAACTGAAAGCCCCCGTGACTGGAATAAGAAACACTCGTATCCCTCTTTCATTGACAATACTCCAAGTAATTAGCTTTGGTTAAGCTTTCATATTGTCAGAGTATTTAGTTTGATGTCACACCTACATGGTAGCAGCTTACTTTTAATAACTAACACTAGCGTCACCTATGTGCATTTAGAAGGGAAAGTAACAGATGCCTTTAAAATGTATTTATTGTATGATGCATTTCATGGTACATGGAATACTGTTATAGCACATTCATTATTTTTTGGGGTGGATGCCCACATAAGTACACTATCACAACATTTCGAAGTGCTACCGGTAGTATCAACGTGCTACACTTACCCTTTTAACGTTTTACCAGATTTGCTTATATTATATAAGTAACTATGATTTCATTAAACTTAGTGTTTTTTATTCGTAATGGTAATTTAAGAGTAAATTGTGATATGCCTCCATAACGATCGAACATCTCGATAATGGCCAAACACAAATAGATAATGTTTCATTATTGAACTCATGTTCAAAATACCAAATATGATCAAAATCAAGTCTAAGAAACCCTTTGCTTTCATGACAATATCTTATATGTTATCAAAGAGATATAAACGAATAAACATCAAGTCTAGTTAAGAATACTTCCTACTTCTAATTAACAACATGTTGTTTGCGGCTTAATATTATCTTTGAATTACGGCATGCATTTTGGTACCAGTATTGCCATAGAACAGCTTAACTGAAGAAAAAAACTATTGTTTGATGATTTTTTTTACATAGAATGTTATACTTTCAAGGCTTCATACAGATAGCATTTTATAAAACACGAAAATAAGTTTCAACCTATTGTCAAAATAGGGTGAAACGTTTTCCAACCTTGTTCATCAAGTTGAAATAAAATATTATAATAGGTTGCAACCTATTTTGTATACCTTCGGATAAGCTTATCTTTGCATGTTTGCGATGTATCATACATTTAGATAACTAAGGTGTTGCTTGTAATTAGTGCCATTGTTTGAATAATCACAAAAAAAAACATTTATTGTAACTCCTCGGGGTGTTACATTTTACTTACATTTGGCGTGATATATTTTACATATGTCGGAAACATACATTTCCATTTTTCATTCATCGAAATACGTTATTTTTGTCGAATTTGTCGTGTTATACCAAAGTATATATTTAATTTGTTTTCATGTCCATTTATAATGAATCACATGGTGCGATTCATAAGAATAGAATAGTACATAAGGTATAGAAAAAGGTTGATCATCGTTTTGAGTAGATCTCTAATCAAGCCTTTAATCCCCCTTCCTATAGAAACCACGTATTACTTTGATGTTGGATTATACTCTGTTGCTTCAACATAACAGTTTTTGTGTCAATAGGATGAATACATTCGACACGAACGAATATAAATAATCCATTTCAAAGAGATTATACATTCAATTGTTTGAGGATGATTTAGCTTGTGTGATTTCACCGTATATTCACATATATTTTAAATCCATGCTATTCATGTTTTAAGTTACGTATAAGAAAGATCAAAAGGTAATCAACAATCGTGAAAGAAAATAAGGATTTACATTGCAGGGGAATTCGTATTGATGCTGGTTAATTCCACAGTTGTAATTTATGTGTAAGCAATCGATGATAAGTGTATTGTTTATTCTTTTGCATGATGAATGAAACAAGCTGATAACAGTGTCGCAATGAGTGAAATATGTTGCAACTTATTGGAATATCAGGTTGAGGCTGGACGCTACATACTCCAACCGATTGGGACACATTACTCCAACTCGGTTCAACATGTTCCGACCCTTTTTCGCGTTTCATTAAATGCTATCTGTACCTTTTAAAAGCAATAATCATGTTTTCGGGTGACCAATTTTCCTTCAGCAATCTTCTATACTAGGCTCTATTGCTCTATTCAGCAATCTTCTATACTAGACTCTATTACCTTGGTAAAACTTGATTACCCAATAGAATTATAAACATGTTGTGTTTATTATCATTATTTCAGCGTTATTTATATGCGTCTTTTAAGTATATCATGGATGCCCTTTACACAATAGTATACTCAATCTTTACTATACTATTTCACAATACAAAGTAAACGCTACATTGATGAATACTTGATAAAATACACTGATACTAAGAAAGGGACCATTCCATTAAAAAATACATAAAACATAAGAAATCACTGGCATATCTTTGCATCCCTATACACGTACATCTTTGTTTTCAATAATATTTAATTTAAATTTATTTTCAACGGTATTGTTTTCTTATGGTCTTACATGTTCTTTAGTAATATTAGTTGAAAGGTCGGTTTTTAGATCAACATACTCTGATAGTGTCTGTCAAACTATGATGTAACTTATCACCCAAACATATCACAATGAGTCTTCAATTTGAGTGGTAAAAACGCTGCGAACATGTCATTGGAAACCAATCAGCATTGAGGATAACAAAAATAGAGACAATGACATCTCATCATCATTTGTTGAATATCCGCACAATTGTCCTTATTTCGAGACCATTGCGATTGATCAAAACTATGACCGTTTTTTTTTTCAGTCCGGACTGCTTGGTGCAATTTCTTTTTGCAAGGCTGAGTCGTTTGTCTTAAGCCAGTTTCCAGCTAGCCAGGGGGTCAAAGCCTAAATCAAAGACAATCGTAAGGTTCCGTGCATTGGATGATTTAGTGGCCCTATGAAATGTCAATAATATCCACACATCATATGAATGATTTATTATATAATGGTTTCTTGTTTTTATGCCTTTTCAGTGATTTAAACGTTTAATAGTATTATACAAGAATTGCCAAGAAGTCATATGACTTTTTCATTATTCAGTATAATACGTATTTTATTGACTAAGTCGACATATGTATGGAATCTGCGATACTTTGTCATCAAATAAGACGCTAAAATATTCTTGTCGATTGATCATTTCATTTTTCATTTGTGAAATAATACCACAAACTGATAAATTGTAAAACAACCTAGACCTATAGCTCTTTATCCAATAGAGTGAGTTCGGGTAAATCATTCGTATATGTCTGATGAAGAATTTATTAGCAACCATTTAATCAGTTCGATTATACTGTTTGACGCAATTACTTTTGATATATATTTGCATTAAATACCACATTATTTTGGTATAAATTTGTGCAATGGTTCCCCTTCCCGGATACGGTAACAGACCAATGACCCGGCATTGAGATTGGAGTCATGCAACGTAATTAGCATGTAGATCTACCTTATTTCATCAACACCAACCTTGGATTGGTGTCACCGCCAACTCTAACTTGGAATAGTTCATGTGGGGTATTAGGTGATGCCTATCAAATTATTAAGTGATTCACATATCACATATGTTATGAAATCCAGCAATTCCTATTATCTATGAGTTTTTTATCGATATTATGCTTTCACTCTGATGATAAGAATAAGAAACATGTTTTCCCCGTGACTTTCTCTATTTAAATGATTATAGATATCTACATGTTTTTTTTTTTCAACTAGGGAATACGAACTTTAAAAAAAAGTAAAATAATTATAATATGTTTTGTATCTTAATAAGAAAAAGAATATTCAGCCTCTAACAATCTAAACATAAATATTATAATTATATTAATTATCATAATTTTTATCCGTCATTTACATTTTGTGATAGAAGTGGAAACATTTGAAGCGGACATTATTCAATAAGGTGTTGTCGATGAAAGGGGAATTGTTTTTGATCATAAATCGGCAATTAACATAATCAATATTTCATTAGAAGTCGTAATTATAGTAGAATAAAACAATAAGTTAAAAAAAAACACCCACCAGGTCAATATGTATACCAGCGACTTTATTGTCACACATCCCTCATTTCGAATTATTGCTCATCTCTAAAGAAAGTGTGTTGAATTTAATCCAGTGCTGTGACTCGCTTTGTCTGAGCTACTCATGTTTTCATCAATCTCGCTTTCATAATGCATTTTATATACAACACCGACACATAAACGAACTATAAGAAAAACATCCTTTTTAAAAAGAAAGAAAGCTATTGTTTGATGAAGGTTAAGTTTATGATTCTATACTTTCAATGACGACTAAATTTTCAATAATTTGATTTTGTTTTTTAGAGCTCAGGAAGACAACACAATTTAACACTGAGTGAGCTCAAGATTATATTCCTGAAAATGCTAGTTATCTTTCTTTCTGGCAAGTGTTTACACCAATAAGATCTATTCAGCAACTTTGATCGTTGAGTGTGTTATAAAACAACGTTTTTATCATATTTGGGATGTAGTCTATCTTATCATGTTACCCCAAGAAAGTTTTTTTTAGGGTAATCGGGTCATAAAACACCAAAAAGCTGGTAGCAGCGAATATGGGCAGTAATTTCTCAACGATCTGTTGCTGGTTTATTTTAATATATTTCAAATGTTTATACCAAGATTTGTTTTTAAAAAAACTATTATTGCATTGTTATAGTTCTATACAGTCTCTGTGATATTTCATGCAGACCTTATTTTATCTTGTTGAGGGAGTCCATGCCAAATCAACCAATTTTCTGAAAAATCCCCGGGTCATGGTTTCAAATCCTTTTATATTTAAACCATGTTAACCTCAACTGATTTGATGGGGATATGCAAAATTTTAGCTCCGAAATCGAAATAACCTATGAGATATGGGCTCTTAAGGAAAGAGGTGCCTCGAGCCACTTAGTCGATTTTGCGTTCGACACCATGTTTGAAGAAAATAATATCTAAGTTCTAATTCTTCAATTACCCCCAAATTTGGGTTACTCATTCCCTATGGGTTGTTTTATATGGATAAACATTGTTTTATGCAATTCGCATCGTAATTGTAAAAAAATAATAGCCTAAAAATGGCTTCCACGGCCGATTTTCAAATTTGTACAAAATGTTTAAAGTAATCTCCAGCTTTCAATATATATTGTAGAGCAGCGATTTTAGCAAATAACATTTATATAATCAATGGCGTTTTGAGGCAATATCTAATATTAAAATGAAATGTTGTTATCATGACAAAAAATCGGTCTGAACTTAGTCATATTTTCAAAAATCTTGAAAATTCGCTATAAAACCGCAAGTAGATTTTTATGTGGGCGATTCCTCACCCATTTCATTTTAGTATATGATATTCTTTCAGATAAGAGCTACTAATTTTCATAGTTTTTAACTTGGGCACTCGTTGCTGTAATACCAAAAACTTAGATTTAAAATACTGACCAGGCAAACTTTTCAAAAATCCTTTTTTTATTTAAGTGTTACAGTTTGTTAATAATTTTGCTTTTTAACAACGATAAATGCTTAAATAAGCTTATTTGGTATACTGGTATGCCTTTTAATGACGATTTTCGTCATTTTCACCGAAAAATCGGAATTATTATAGCAATATTAAGATGTCTGAGCGATGTTTTCGAATATTCATACGTATTCGGAATATATGTTTATAGTGATGTTTAATTGCTCAAACCTCAAGGTTTTTAGACCAACCTATCGGTTGGGGGCCTATAGGTTGGGGGTGTCGGTCTGTCCGTCGGTCCGTCTGTTAATCATTCAGTATTTCAGTCTGTCCGTCCGTAATATTTTGTCAAGTCCATAACTTGAGAACGGATAAGTCTAGCGACTCGACGTTGGTCTCAAAATGAAAGTTCTAGACCTGTTAATTGACCTTTTCATATTTTTTTACCTCGTTCGATCCAATTCCGGTCGCGCATGCGCGAAAATTAAATTTTCACTGTAAAGGCGATATCTCAGGAACAAATAGGCCTTGAAACTCGATATTGGGCTCGATTTGAAGCGCTTGACCTGTAGTTGTGTCTTTTGATATTTTCGATCC
>LQRL01050093.1:3263-15686 GCA_001703475.1 Hydroides elegans | reverse complement strand
AGAGCCCATATCTCATAGGTTATTTCGATTTCGGAGCTAAAATTTTGCATATCCCCATCAAATCAGTTGAGGTTAACATGGTTTAAATATAAAAAGGATTAGAAACCATGACCCGGGGACCCTTGGTTGATTTGGCATGGAATGCCTCTGTTTCAATGTACCCTGGAACCAAAAACTGCTTTAGATAATGCTTCAATTTCGGGAAAGAAAGCACTTCAAGCGATGGGAACGACTTTAGAATTCCCCACACACTTACGCGCAAGAATATCGAAACTTAGACGGACTACTTTTTTATAGATATTTTAAAACAAAAATTCGTCTTTGGTCGACACGTAGACAGATAGGCACATGAAAAGTATTGTAAATACATTTTTTGAATTTAACATGTACATGGTGGACAGGTAGGCAGGTAGACAGGTGGACAGGTAGACAGGTCGGCACATTGAAAGTTTTGCAAATTCAAATGTCAACATGTACATGGTCGGCAGGTAGACAGGTGGACAGGTCGGCACATTGAAAGCAGAGTTTATGGCATTCTACCAATGCCACTATTAATCAAGTTCCTACATCTGCTTTAAAACTATAGAAATCACGCCGATCAACTCCTTTATGTATAAATGCTTATCAAAAACACTACGGCAGTTTACGTATGCTAGCACATATTTCACAATTAAACGATGTTGATGAGCCCATTCCATCTTTCCTTTCAATTTACTTTGCCATTTCTACCTTTTTACCTGTCCACCTGTCTACCTGTCCACCTGTCTACCTGTCTTCCAGTCCACCTGTGTACCTGTCTACACCTCATTAAACATCAGTAACCGCATCACCTCCTGTGTGAACTATTTTGTATTGTGTGGGGAATTCTAAATCTTAGCCAAGCGATGTAATTAGCTATGAATTACGCTCTATTTGGTTATCAATGCAACTAAGCAATAAAACCTTAAGACAATGCTTGAATTTCTTGTGAAAAAAAGAAAACGCTCAAGGTGCTGACATTGGATAAGATTTATATTTTGACTAGTTATCAATGCCAAGAAAAAAAACTTAAAATAAGGCTGCAATATCTGGAAGAGAAGAAAAACGCTGCAAGTGATGTCATTGGATGTCAATCAGTCTGTTGAGTGATTATATAAAAAGATAATGACGATAAAGAAAATGACATCTACTCATCACCATAGATACGATTGGAGATAGGTGAATGTCCTCGAATGTCCTCCTAAGTTAAGGACAAGCACGATTAATCAAAACTATCGCCTTTTCCGGTCTGGACTGCTTGGTGAATTTACTTTTACAAGGCCAAGTCATTGGTCTGACGCAGTTGAGCCGACCCGGGGAGGGGGGGGGGTCAAATTCTAACTCACGGACAATTTCTTTGTAATAAAAATAAGGTGTAAGGATATGCTTATCTCATTCAATCAAATTGTATTACCAGTAGTGATTTTCACTTGACAATGCGCGATTTTGGATTTTTTTTTTCAAAACCAATCTTGACAATGTGAGATTTTGGATTTTTGTTTCAAAAACAACCTTGCTGCACGTGTTCCTCTTTCGAAACCTTTGCCAAATTATAACCGGCTATGTTTAAGGAAACCATGTCAATAAAATCATATCGCAACTTAATTATCAGAGGCATTATACAATTAGTAACATGTAGTAATATCCTGCTTTTGCTCCTTAGTGTATGTCTACTGATAAAGATCGCATAATTGTTTTAGAACGCCAATTTTGTCAGACAAAAATCCGATTTCCCAGAAAAGACCTTTAAATCAGCAATATAATTATATAACACTATCATAGTAACGAACAAAACGAAATAACGTTGACAAAAAAGTTAAAATTGACATGTCAATATGTCATGACATACTATTTTCTGGTTTATGATACCTAGAACCTTGAGTAAATAAGTTTGTTTTATTGCACAACTTAACTTTTACTAGGTCAAATGTATAATTTATGAGGATGGTCAATTGGTCTTTAATATTAATCTTTTTTAACTGGTTGTTTTTATCTTAATGTATTTGTTTTGGATATCAAGAAAATAAGTAAGAGCATCTTTTAGACCATTTAAATCTAACCAAACATCTTTCGAGCAGCAGATACTGATTCCGTTAATATCGAAGCGCATTAATTGTCATTCAGGGTGTCTTTTGAATATAGTATTATCTACATACATTTGTGAATATAACTTTCAACGCATGTCTGAAACGTCCTCCTTTCCCCTATCGGAAAGGGAAGTCCACAATCCGTTGCATTCGTGACGTTGATAGAACTACCTACACATTGGCTGTTTGGGCCCATATGAAAGTTATCCGGATGTCTTTTTACGTCTCGATAGTTGTAAATTATTGTTCTATACATGTATTTGTAATTGTATTTTTATTAGGCATTGTATCAAGGCAAATCTTTACCTTTGTTTATTGCACTTTAAACTGTCTGTGTTACAGTTTACAGCCTAGTTATACATATATGTCAACAGTGTACTTTCTGTATCGGTTCGGGCGTTTTTGGCTCCCCACGGACCTTATTTTACATATATGTTTCTTATATATATACAAAATAATTAATATATTAATAGTGTAATAAATATGGTGAACAATTATGTCATTCATATTTTTGGTCTAATAATGTTTATTTAGTTGTCAATAAATTGCGTTGTTGCCATTTGATTTGCTGTTAAAAATAAATATTCAAAATACTCCAAAATTATGGCTTCGCTTATTTACAGTGTCAGTCGTCATTTCGTTAGTCTTCATAAATGAAAGTTATCCGGATGTCTTTTTACGTCTCGTAGGTGCGCTGTCCTTTCTACGTCCGTGACGAAAAGGCCGTCCGGAAAACTTTCAAATGGGTTCAAAATCCTAACGTCCGTGGACATCATGTTGAGTAACTCACTTCTCCGCATCTTTAATACGGAAAGGTCATAACTGCACTTGGTATTCTGGACAAAAATCTATTCCATCATCACTAGACGGCTGATCGAGAAATCTGACATCCCATAGCCGCTGGCAATAGCTTGATGTTTTTGTCTCGATATAAATGGAATTAGGTGTCTATTTCTTTTAAATCAGTTACTCCTTCAGAAACAGAGACACCCACTTCAAAAGCGATGATGATGCAGAGGCCTGGATGTCTAATGATGACGTCGATTCTTTGCTTAAGGGGACGTCATATTGGACTAGGAAAAAATCGAATTCCACCTATTTCATTCGAAATATTTTGACAAATATAAGTTTATCAAGAGGATTTCGAGGAATAGAGAATATTTTTGTTTCCAGTGTTCTTGATGAAATTTACACTTTTGCAGTCTTTTGCAGTTTTCAATATATCCATTGAATTCCACAGGGGCATTGTATGGAGGGACAAATCGGTCAAATAGAAGGTAAATCTTTTAGGACATCCACGTCTAAAAGTGGCGACGATTCACATGCCTGGATGTCTGTAAGTGACGCCCTCTGCTTAAGGGCACGTCGTTGGACTCTCTTTTAAAATCAGATTTTACGCATTGTATAGGAAAATATTTTCTGAAATAAATATTTATTTAGAAGAATTCACGGAATACATTTCATTTTTGTTTTCATTTTTGTCAAGCAATCTTGTAACCATTTTTAGCTTGAGTTGATTTCCGATTCTTACAGACGGAAAAATTAAAATAAACACTAGGAAGTATTTGTGAAACACAAGCAGGCCCCAACCACCCCAAACTCGAAGGGGTATGTTTTTGTAGATTTTAAATATATTTTCTATGAAAAACGCTATTTTTGGCCAATTTGACAACTTCCGGTCAGATATTTTGACCGAAATGGTCCAAAAGCACATCTACGGACCAAGAACTTTCATTTGATCCTATAACCATATCTCTATGACCGTTCGTTCAAAAGTTCTAGCCCATACAAGCTCAAGTCTTGATAAACCGCTATTTTTGGCTATTTTGGCCAATTTGACAACTTCCAGTCGGGTGTTTTTGACCGAAATGATCAAAAGGCACGTCTACGGACCAAGTCCTTTCATTTGAGCCTATAACCAAGTCTCTATGACCTTCCGTTCTAAAAGTTCTGGCCTGTACAAAAAAAGAATGACGGGCAGACGGACAGACAGACGGACGGACGGACACCCCAAACCTATAGGCCCCCAACCTTTCGGATTGGGGCATAAATATATTAGATGACATTTCAAATGGCTGCATACCTATAAGTGAAGTTTTCTGCTTAAGGGGATGTCTTCGGACTCGACAAATCGACCTCCACAAATTTTATTTGAGAATAGTTTGTCAAATCCATTATTAGTCAGAAGAATTCGAGGAAAACATTTTTATTTGTTTTTATTTTTGCCAAACAATATATAAAAAAATAATAATTTGAGTTTGAATTAGTCAAATGATGCTTGGCTCGAAATAATTGTTCTAAAAAATATAAATTTGAATTGATTTCCGATTCGTATAAAGACACAAATTAAACAACTAGAAGAATCCTGACTCTTGGTCGGTCCTGCCTCGGAGCTGGTCAGCTCAAGATTATTATTTCAAAAATCATCCGGGGAAAGTTCACGCGACAAGGAGCTTTAACGAGTCTCGAATTTCTATATGTTACATTATATAATTTGTATCTTATCTAATTTAGAAATGGTCGACAACACATCAAGCTTCATATAAAACGGACGTCTATGAAGCACGTCATGTGACGACATTCCAACTGGAATCAATTCGTCTATTTATTGGCGAAGTTATGAATAGTTTATTTCCCGTTTTGAGATAAACATGTAGGCAAAAGAAGATTGTACCACTTTCGGTCGAAATTATCGTTTACCTTAATATGTTACCTAAATAATACGTGCACATACCTTATCATTTATCTTATTATGCTACCTAAATTGATTCATGCATTGAAAAATCTAACATCCAATTTTATTACTGCAATGACGTCATCAAACTTATTCGTCACTTCGCAAAAAAAATAAACAATCTCAAAAAATATCTCAAAAACTAAAATAGATAGGACATTGAACTTTAAGCATTTAAAAAGCATCGTAAACAATCCTGTTCAAATTTGGTGTTAATTCAAAATCGTAAAAAAATGCCTAAAAATGTACGAATTAGAATCAATGAAAAAAAGAATCATGATAAAAAAAAACTTGATGCTCAATCACCACTTGGTGGACATCCTTGAAACTATGGGAACTCTTTTTCACCTGAATAAGCACGTTCAATCAAAATTTCCGGTGTTTTTCCTCCTGTCAGCAACACCCTTCCCATGGTTAAGCCGTTTATCTAATGCACCACGGCATGGTCAGACAGTTAAGTCCAAACTCCCATTCAAGGACTCATCTTTCGTCACACAATAGCAGCTATCCGCGTGACGTCACACAGCCATTTTTAAAGGGCTAAAGTGTTCCGGGTGGCTGGAGCTGTGTTTCTGCTATCATTTCATACCAATTTATATGTAGTTTAATCATGAAAATGATGGTATTCGGATTGGTTTTTAACATGCTTGATTAAGATTATCGACATTCAAACCTTTCTTCATTAGCATAAGCTATGTTTTAAATCAAATCAGAAGAAATTGAGAATTTATAAGCAGGTTAACATGGAGATAAGAGTAGTTTTATAATGCCGTCTTCCCATATTTTTTCTTCGTAAACATTATCAGAATCTTATCGCCAGTCCTCGCTATCCAGCTAAGTTTGGCCATGAGATGTCACATTTTACATCCAGATACTTAAATTCATATTCGTTCCGCTATATTTGAGCACCTGTCTTGCATTTGAACGTTGAAATGAAAATACCGCTAAAAGTAAAAGGTCAGGGCTGTGTTTTTATATTGCTATGAAGTTGCATTTAATGTAGAGTTTAAGTTTAAAATATTAGGATATTAATGTATCTGTCGTAAAATAACACATAATGTGTATGGATTGATATTACTTTAAAATATTAAGGATATGAACCGAAACACATTGTTTTGGATACTGAGAGGATACTGAGTGTAATGTCGGGTACGTTATAAGATATATTACTGAAACAAATTTTCCATTAACAGTCGATTGTGATCTTACAAATATTAAACAACATGTATATTCAAATCCTTTCTTTGATGTATCGCTGATTAAATCCATATGCCAAAAAAGGTTTTAAGAATGAGACAAACACAAAATTCCAGTTCCATAAATCCCCATATAGATATACATGTACTGGTTAAGAAACTGTCAGGGTCATTAAAAACTCGCTTGAAATTAACAACAGATGTGCTCCTCTTTGACTTTTTGTCTTTAATATAACTTAATCAACAAATTGGAGTTTATTGGTTATCAAATCCTATTTTCAAAGTATATTTAAGCGTTCTTGACAAATTCAATCGACGAATATCTATGATACTATTGATTAATTGGAAGGTCCTCAATTCCACTATCTCAATATCAAATAGTTTCAAATTGATGTTAATGTATTCGTATGATGTCTTATTTTACAAATATCTTATTTTCCGTCAGATTTTGACTAATTCAAAACATAAATTTGAGTTTAAAATTTGGAGGGATCCCTGTTGTTCTTTATGGATCCCGCTCTGTTTTGGGAACTTCTGCCACCCAGCGCACTACGCATGCGCGGGATTCTGGCATTTGTTTGTAAACACGGATTGCTCCTATAAGGAGTTGATACTGTGTTTCATAAGCGTCTGGCCATATTGGAAGCTTGTTCACATCTGTTTCCCCTAACAAAACCGGTCTTCCCGTTTGTTCGTTATGGGCAACTCAAAACGATACCTTAACGTTTGTTGCGTTAAAAAAAAAGTTTTCCATGACAAATACACTGGAACACGGCTTTGTATCGGTAAAACATTGACAAAGCTTTCAATGTGGCTAGGCCCTTGACAGTTATAATGCAAAAAATCTTTTAAGGTCATTGCACTTTCCAGACGCCACATAATCATTTGATCGTTTTCATTTAATTTACATATCAACTCGTCCCTTTCATTAGTGCATCCCTATCTTATTGAAGGCAACATTATCAATTATTAGTGTCAATGCCTAAACCAGATCATCTCAAAGGCCCATGAAAAGGCCCAAAGGCCCATGACTCGCTCATGGCTATATAATCTGATGAAGCTATAGTTTCACGAAGGGCACCCCACGACACATTTTTCAAAAAGTTATAATTCACCATAAAACAACTCTACTAAGACGAGCAACAACAAACTCATCCTTCCTAAAAATAATCATTTTGGAAAAAAGGTGTTCATTCTTTCCAAGCCAGCTGAGCTGTTTTTCCTTTTCTAGCCAGCCTGCAACACCTTTTTTAAAAAAAAATGCATAACTAAATCACCTATCATAAATAACAATTAACATGTATAAGACAATATCTAGCAATTACAACAAATTTGCAATTACTTATTCTCATCAATAATTACGAAAATAAAGAAATTATCAAAACAGTTGTTCCTCATCATTCTAGAATCTCCAAGCCAGAAAAAAATTCCTCAAAATATCCAACTGGGATTCGTTGCGGAATACCTTTTGTTAGGAACAGCTCGAGAGTAGCTCTTTTCTTCAGTACCCGTTCACCATACACAGGCGTTGACAGGTATCTTGCATTAAAAGCGTTTATTTGGTGAAATGGACCTAGAATGGGTTCATAAATTCGCACAATATTCCATTTACAATACTGGTCAAAATTAGAACATCTATATCAAACGATATTAATTCAGCAGATAGTCATTTTTACTTGGAGCCTGAGAAGAAATACACCTTTAGTGAGCAACGAACAGGATACGTTACTGTGGAGAAAAAAATGCAGTTTAGGAAAAGAGGCGACAATATTCATTTACCTTGGAGACTGGGAACACGAAGCATTTCCTCTGACCTTTATTATTTGCTTTTGACGCTGTCACAAAATTCACAATACCCACGCTCATGGATGTTAATATGATTTTTTTTTTCAAATATCCCTGCCCACAAAGTTTCCGACCAGAAAAATGTTTTGACCAAAAAGAGGCAAAATATATTCCTATAGAGTAATGGTACTTCAGTTGTAAATCATTCGTGCTAAGACCTTTAAGAGACATTTTGAGCTGTTTTCCAAAATGTTATGAATACGGGTGGCCCACTTGTTGAGTAACTATACAGAATTGGATCTTAAGGCGACGTTATAGGTACAAAATAGATAAAACGATGACGAATTTGACGGGTCCATATGAAAATTTTCCGGATGTCCTTTTACGTCCCGGCGTCAGAAGAACGTTATTCTTACGTACGTCTCAGACGCGACGTCGGTACAACGTCTTTTCTACGTCCGCGAAGAATAAGGGCGGCCTGTCGCGGTGGTTAAGTTGTCGCCGGTGAAATAGTTGTCGACAACTTTTTCGATGAGAACGGTGCATCGAAAAAGTTGTCGCGGTGAAAAAGTTGTTGTTTCTTATCAAACCCCTTCAGCTATGTAAACACAATCCCTCCACTTATGAGTTTATCCTAATCCTCTGAGTTTCATGGCATTTATCATGTTTATGAATTGAACGAAGGCTTATGAAAGAAGGCAATGTGAAACTCGTCATTTATTAGAACAATAAATATGCAATAGATATTTCAAAACATTTTATATATTAATTGAAAAAAAAACATTATAAATCGCACTTCACGTCTTATGAATAAGTCTTCTAACAATGAATACTTAATACCTTGTACATTGAAAACAGTTATAAATGCTATATCAAAACGTATAAACACTTCATATAGGGCGCGACTACATAAGAAAAATTAGGCTTCTAAAATAAAAATTATATAATATATTGTGTTTCCTTTAAAACGGCAAAATTTATTTTCAAAAATGTTAAATTGTTCAGTAAGAATTCTTAGATTATCTAGTTTTTGCGTTTTTTTTAAATAACTCGAAAACTATTATTATTATTATTATTATTATCATTATTTTTGTTGAAACTTTAGATTTTCTTTTCACCCATAATACACATGTATGAATCACCATAAGACGCCACTTGCGACTAATAAAGGAATAAATAAGAAATTTAGCTAAAAATAGATGAATTTTGTGTTTTTGTGCAAAGTTTATATGGTGGGGTTTCGTGTGTTAAATTACATTTGCTGTAAATCTGTGGAGGGTAACGTTTATATGTGCTAATGCTTTTTTACTTTGAACGGTAATAGCCCGATCGGATCAAAGAATATTATGGCAATGCTTTTATTGCCTAGAAAAACGATCAAATGGGTCGGTTTTCATTAGTTAAAATATTTAAAGTTTATATTAAAATCACGGGGAAATATATTAATTCTATCGACCAGTATCGTTAGCAGAACACATAAGCATTATGTTTATCATGCCTTATCTATTAACACAAGATAGCAAGATGATAATCTATTAATACAAAATGTAAACAAAACCCCGAAAAAAAACGCGCAAATTAATGCATCTTCATTAATGATTTTGTCTCCGGTGAAAAAGTTGTCGCTCAGGGCGCAGCCCCTGAGCACCCCTTATGAAGAGAATATAGAGAAACGACAACTATTTCACTGCGACAACTAAACCACCGCGACACCGGAAAAAGTTCATATACAGCTGTAGGTCCAAGGTAGGACGTTCGCTCAACGTCCGGGGACGTCTTACCGAATGGGTCGTACTTTTGCGACATAAATGTACGTATAGATACAAAATGTCATAGAAAACGAGGTAATTTTTGCAGTTAAGATATTAGCTTTTTTTGTCTGCGAAAAAAAAAATGAGAGGGCTTTCCACTAGGTGGCTTTGTTCTTTTAAATGTTTAGTCTTCCTTATTATACCAATTCAATTGCAGTCAAGTAAATGTCAAAATAACTCGATAATATTACTGTTCTCATGTAATAAAATAACAATGTTTTGTCGAATCATATAGGCAATGAATAGTTCCATGCATAAATGTACCGATTTGATAAATTTATATTTTGTATTCCTGTTATGGCGCAAATTATATTACATGATACATTTAGTACTAGATTCGAGCATAATTTCTGGGATAAAACATGAAATAAAACTTGCGATATCATAAACTTGTAATATTTAGGTTCATTAAGATTTAGTTTTTTTATCAAATACACATCCTAGCTTCGTGCATAGTAGCAACTTTTTTTTTCGTTTTTTTTTTGTCTGTTTCAAAAATATGTTTCATTCTCATTATTATCATAATCACATTACCGTTTGCTACAAAGAAATACTAGCAATTAAGCAACAAACAATAGAAATAGTACTAGGATCAATGAAATGAGATAAATGTGCTCAAATTTATTTTAAACCATTTTAAATCTTGAGTTTAGATTAGCTTGCTTCGAGACAAAGTGATCTAGATAAAAGAAATGGAATTGTCATTTGCATTTCGATTTTTATCGTAGCACGAGAAATAAATGAGATTTATTTTTCATTTGTTTGAATCAGTTTAAGGTTCAAAAGAAAGACATCCCTCAGCTTCAAAACGATAAATATCAAAATGCCTGGATATAAAAATTGATGCGTCCCTTTTTAAAAGTAGGGCACCTTTGATGTATGACATTAATTGCATGCCTCAATCTGAGTTCATTTAGGGCATACCACAAAATTGAGGAAAAACCAACAGCAGAGTCCTTACAGATATGGGCTAAGAAAAAATAGCCTAAATATAATTCAAACTCGATGCTAGTGATAAACATCCTGAATGGTTATGAAAAATAATAACAAACTTCAGGATATTATAAATCTATGCTCAGAGATGATGACATTTACGTTTACGGGATGAATGTGTTTTTTTTTCAAGTCTAAGATAAACATTTTAATATAAATTTACCTACGAAGAAGAACGAAAAAAGTTACTGGGAAAATATGTTTTTACGCTAGCAAATGTTTGTACCCTTGCCAGTATTATGACTACAAAAATAGTACTCGTTTAACTGATCTCAGTAGATTTATTCGCATAATAGTGTCGTGTTATAGATAGTTTAGCTACTCACGGTAAAACGTAGCTCAAACACTGTATTCCTATGTATATAGTCGTTTATTAGTCAAGTAGTTTAAGTTGTTTTTCAAAAGTGTTCAAAAGTGTTAAAATGTGTCCAGACAGTTGTTAAACAAGCATCAATATGATATGTGTATTATAAAAGTCTGATGGTTATTTTTTGTTATACTCCATTTTATGTTTCTTTATATTTTATGTTATTGTAATGACCATTGTGTCCTTTTTTAAAAGGATTTTTTATGGCAAATAAAACATTAAACATTCAAAGGATGATGTCAGTTTTGAACATTTACATTTACAGGATGAACTGTCCGCGTTCTTAGTTTGTGTTATTAAACCGTTTAAAAACGCTCCAAAACCTCGTCACGGCAAGGAATCGACATTTGATAATATTATTCAGTGTACAATTGCAATTAATTTATCATGGTATTTCTTTTTTTTTTAACATCTTTTCAGCGAAACGTACTCATTACAGTGTTCAATATGCCATTGTTTTATTGTTAGACTGCCATGCCGTTTTATTACAGTTTTGTTAGTCTTTACTAACACTATGCACTATCAACATTTTGCAGTTCGGAGACATATGAGCAAACCTGAAACTTCAAAAACAGTGCAACAACAGTACTGGAAGCTGGCCAGTCTCAGTACCAGTCCGCTTTGATATTTCAAAGCTCAAAACTTCAGTGGAAGCACTCTCCAAGTTGGATTCAAGAATCTAAGTCCAAGTTTGTACTTCAAATGTAAGATTTTTATTTCTATGGGTCAGAGTCGCGATACAACTGGGGATCGCAAATTTAAAAAATTCTCCCCTTTTTACGGACGAAATTGACAAATATCAATACAATCTGGTTTAACCTCATGATATTTATATTAACAAATAAAATTAAAATGTGATTAAGTTTAAACACCAAATTCCCACACGAACCGGAAGCGATGCTAGATATCCCACCTCCCCCACCGGACGCTGAAACCCAAGGGGAAATAACAACCGAGGAAATAAAAAAGGCAATCGCGAGAATGAAAAACCGGAAAGCCCCAGGAATAGATGTTATAACCGCTGAGGTGCTAAAGGCAGGTGGTAACCCGATGGTGGCGATGCTGCATAAAATATTCAACACGGTATATGACACTGAGAAAACACCAAAGGACTGGGCGAAGATGATGGTAACCCCGATACACAAAAAAGGCGACAAGCAAACGCCCGCGAACTATCGCGCAATATCACTACTCTCCATCCCTGGCAAAGTTTTCAGTAGAGTACTCCTCAGCAGAATGCAGAAAAACAGAAGAGGCTACCGGAGAGAGTCAGCTCGGCTTCAGACCAGGCCGAGGAACGGTCGATGCCATCTTCATCGTTCGACAAATAATCGAAAAGGCAAAAGAACACAAAGTGCCCCTTCATTTCAACTTTATAGATTTCAAAGCCGCCTTCGACACCATATGGAGGAAAGCGCTATGGAAAATGCTT
>LQRL01050090.1:30929-43675 GCA_001703475.1 Hydroides elegans | reverse complement strand
TTCAAGTATTAATGTTAGGCTTAAACCGCATTGTTGGAACTGCGAGTGTCATCTTAAACAGCTTTCGTACATCCAAGACGACGGTCGCTAATGAAGGTAAAGAGATGTAAATAGACAGGTTGAGTAGACCATCGTGAAAAACGAACTATCACCTATATTTCTTATAATAGTCAACACGTAAATATTAACAAAACCAGGCGCGAGCGAACATTTCCTGATTTCAATTGAGGAATCGACAAAAAATAACTAATAGTATAAATGATTGCCAGATTTAATACTGATCCGCCGGGCCAGTAACCTCAAAAAGTTACTGGCCCGACCAAGAAACGTTACTAAGCTAAGGTATTAACTTGACCAATAACAAATAATTATACATTGTTCGCAAGTTTATTTGGTTAGTATTTGGACCTTGTAAGTGATGATGGGGAGGCGAGAGGGTTGGGGGAAAGGATGTCGACACAAATGTAATCATATTTGGGGCATTCAAATGGCTTGCCAAGGACATTCTTTGCATCGATACGTTAATTCTAGACCCCAAAAATATAGAAATAAAAAGTTAGACAAATAAGGGTTTTGCCAAATTCAGTCGTCCCGTCGGGCCGACAGGGTCCAAAATGTTGTCGGCCCGAGTGAATTTTTGTCGGCCCCGGGCCGACGGTTTTGGTGATCTTGCTTATGGTTCATCTGCAATATTCAGCAGAAAGATAGCTCTACTGAAAGCAACATAAACAAAACAGGGTGACCAACGTCAGGGGAAATCATGGATTTTGAAAATCTGTTTTCACATCACGAAAAAAAACAGGAAATTTTGGCATTTTGAGAAAATCAAGGAAAAATAAGGGACTTTCATTTTGAAGAATATGGCAATTTCCTTAACAATTTCGCTGGCTCATACATCATATTGTAAAAATATACAATAATAATCTTTGCTCGCGGCTTCGGCGCTCGGATAATGACTATAGTTATGCTGTAGTTAAAGAATCAGCGAGGGCTGTCTTATGTGAGAATATCTTTTAAATAGATTTTAAACGTGTTAATTAATCAATAATATTGCAAATAAATCTTGATATATGTTTTTCCTTGCGCGCGTAAATTCGGGTAAATCGCGCGGCCAAAACGGAGGCGTGCGCGCTGCGCGCATAATCCACCGGAGTCAGGATGAACCCTGTAGATTACATTCCTTGCTACCCCAAGTTTGATAAGCGGAAATTTATTTGATTTCCATGCTTGCATCACATATTCATGATTAAACATTAAAGAGTAGAGCGGTTAAGAGTACGCACGTTAAGAAATCTTCAAGGGATGGTTGGGATTCGTGAAACTAATAGTAGTTTAAAATGCTATTTCAAGAATTTCATTGAATTTCAAACATAATTCTATCAATAGTAAGCTATGAATAAGATGGAAGTCTGAGAAACCGATAAAGATGTCTTAAGCTACCTAGCATGAAGACATCGTGAAGATGCGCCGCGTTGGTCCAGCCTGGCGGCGGGATTGTGACGAAATGATGACTAAAGTAAATGAATGTATCGATGTGTTGCCAGTAGATGCATCGGTAGGACTCGTCTTCGTGGCTGCCCTGGGTCAATCTGTAGAGGAGGGTAATGGTTGATTTATGAAACATTTAACATGATTTTTTACACAACAGGTGATAAATACAGTGTATGTGTATCCTGAATTGGTGGTTTATTTTCTATACTTAGTATTAGGCTAATTGTTTCGTTTTCAAAGTTTTGATTATATCAAATAGAAACCAGCTTCAAACTAAATGTTGGTTTTAGATTTTCTGTTACGGGATCGCTTTTAAGGTAAGATAAGATTTGATTTGCAACAATTGCGTTCACATATATTGTATTCCAAACACGTCTCATCCTTTTATATTCCTTAAATAAACAATCACACAGACCTGTCTTCCAAATAGCCCCCACGCATATCATGGCACACGAGTGTCCTCGGCCTATCAGTCGCCAGCTTAACGTGTGACGCCAAAGGTACAGAGGCCGCGGTAAATGCCAGCTCAGCTGATTTGGGAGTCCATGCCATGACAGCATCGTGCGATTTTAGAGGTAGGCACTCGGGGGCTTGGTCCAAATTCGCCATCTGTAAATAGGATAATATATGTATGATCAATGACAAAGACCGACTCTTCATGTCTCCAAAGGTCAGTCAGATAGAACACATGACAAACCTGCTATCTAAATGGCATATAGCACTCGTACTCCGTCTAAAAATCTGTCAGATAACTGAAATAAACATTGAGCAGGATCTCTCTATCCCATATAAAGCAAAGCACAGGCTACTTATCAACAACTTAGCAGATTATATTTGGTAAAATTATCAATGAAACAATACTTAATTCTTTTTGATATAGAACCGGTTATAACTAGCAATAATATCATTTGGTTTCCACTAGTTCATTAGTTAACAGTTTTAAAACAAGTCGAAAGTGGACGCTTGCGCTTTTCATTTTATCCGATTGCACAACAAAACGTCACATTTGCAAAATAGCAGCTGCTTCCATTATTTAGATTTATGACAATCGGTTGATGGATCCTTATTATAAAATCGAAAGAGGAAGACTTACGGCTGTTTGAATATTTACAATTAAACTGTTATCATGTTTAGCAATTTATCGGAAATCTCGAAATGCAGGAGTCAAATCATTTTAGATCCTGGTAGTGAAATGATGCCATAATATAGGTTAAAATATATGTAAACTGGTTCAGCAATGACAGGGGTCTCCTTAGCTGTCGCACGGGCCCATATGCGACCGTCGTTTCGTCAGCAAGTGTCGTCTAAAACGACACTCGCGCTGACCGTTTGTTGAATATTTAATTTATTTTCTAAATGCCTTTGAAAATCTAGCTCCAAATAGGTCGTGTGCGTTACTTTCCACCTGTCGGTCGCAGACCTTCGTAAAGGGATATTTAGACATACACAAAAAATGGACTCGCGACTTCGACGCTCGCAATTAGCATTTCACGTTCAAGTTGAAAGTCGCGCACAAATGTAGTTTTGCCCGCGCGAGGGTCGTTTTGGATGACGGTCGCGCAATCGAGGCCGTCGAAAGGGCAAAGGTGCACCCCTAAATGAGTTTAGATTGAACGAACGATTGTCGAACAATAGAAAAGTTTGCACATTTTGCAACATTAAATTGAGAGCGAAACAAATACTCGTAATGTGACGACAAAAATTACAGCTTCTACACGGAATACCAAATATTATAAATATATCGCCAAAACCAATTATAATACTTTAGCTTATCTATTTAATTCATGATTCTAGTTATTACAAATGAAGTTATGTGTATATTTATCTATGTACAAAAACGACAAATTTTAAAACTCATATTTTGTATAGAATTATTCGAAATACGATATTCATGTTTTTATTATACAAGGGAAGCTATATTAATTTTTGACTGGATATGGAAATGGAACAACTTTCAAAGTTCCTATTTTACAACTTCTACTTCATATTCAAACTTTATATTTTCACATAATTTTAATATACATATGTGCTATATTATGAGCGAAAAACAATGGCCAAAAAGTGGAAGAAGTTTTAGAAATTAAGGTTTACATTTGTTCCATTTCCATATCCAGTGTCATTTTTATTATCGCTCCCCTTGTATATTAATATGCACCTATATTATAAACGATATTTTATTTCGTAATACATGCAAAAGAACAATTTCAATGATAATTATACAAGTAAATAAATGAACAACGCATGAAACGAAATATTATATTTTGAGTAAAAAATCATTGCGGTATACTTATTAATGTTAGAGATATTAAGCTTTAGATTCGTCCCATTTGTACATAGCGTCTCATTTGCGCATAGGCTGCCTAGTAGCGCTCGAATGCTATTTGACTGATTTACTTCAACCTAAACTCATAAACTTAAATCACTATATTATCGCCCATTAATTTAGGTAAAATCAGTATATGTCAAAGATATTTCATGTGTTTGTTGATCGACATAGAATGCTTAAATATCATTTGATATCTCAATGAAGGTTTTCATTATTTCATTTCAACATTTCAATTTAAGAAACATTTTACAAAACACCTTACTTTTATTGGAAGTGATTATGCGCAAAACTGTACAGGGGTAGGTTTCACCGCACTGTGTTACACATGACCAATGTCACGGGCTCGTCGTTTATAAGCGACTCCCAACCGCTCAGATAGAGCGGCCGGCCGTTTTAGCTCAGTTGGTTAGAGCGTTGGATTATAGGTGCACGCTACAAATTGGTGGCAGCGGAAAACAAGCCGCAGTTTCGAATAATAGGTTCGACTGGGTTGCGGTGCGCCTTATAAGGAATAGATCAATAAATTCAGATCATAACGGGCTCGTGCAAACCGGCTTATGCCTGACTGTCGGGGCAGTCTAAACCTTGGGGGAGGGGGGATAATGTCACGGGCTCGTCGTTTATAAGCGACTCCCAACCGCTCAGATAGAGCGGCCGGCCGTTTTAGCTCAGTTGGTTAGAGCGATGGATTATAGGTGCACGCTACAAATTGGTGGCAGCGGAAAACAACCCGCAGTTTCGAATAATAGGTTCGACTGGGTTGCGGTGCGCCTTATAAGGAATAGATCAATAACTTCAGATCATAACGGGCTCGTGCAAACCGGCTTATGCCTGACTGTCGGGGCAGTCTAAACCTTGGGGGGGAGGGGGGATAATGTCACGGGCTCGTCGTTTATAAGCGACTCCCAACCGCTCAGATAGAGCGGCCGGCCGTTTTAGCTCAGTTGGTTAGAGCGTTGGATTATAGGTGCACGCTACACCTTTAATTCTCATAGTACGAGATTCGGAGGATATGAAGCTGGCAAAATGTTAGCCCTTTTAATAAAAATCCTTTTGTATGCTACCAAACCTCATAAACATGGTTTGATTGTTATATTTGAAACACGAATTTGATTAAATACGTTATTGTATTATAGATAAAGGGGTGGTGTTTTGGCAGTTTTCAACAAAGTAATCGCAGGGATAATTCAGCCAAAACGTTTGTCGCTTCCAATTCTTGTCATATCATAGTAATAGAATTCTCAAAAGGTCTGGTGTGTTAACTATTTAAACACAACTTTTCTGTTCCACAACTTTCTTGTCCTCCAAGTTAAAATAGCAGTCATAAACTATATGAGTTTCAATTAACAAAGTACTTCGTGTTCGAAAGTATTATTCTATGGACTCAGGTTGGAAAAATATTCTGCATCATTTATATAAACTTGGAGCACGTAGCAAAAAAAAAAGGCTGTGAAAAATATAAATTTGGGTAAATGTTTGGATTTTGAGAAAGTGTTAACATTTACACGATGAATCTACCTAATGGAAATGCTCACTACAATAAATAATACACTTCAAACATAACATTATTTGAAACAGTCAATTAACCAGACCTCTCCAGCTCCAGAATCTTACTTTGCGATTCCAAAGTCGTTAGGCAGGATAGTATATACTGTGTGTAGAATAGTACGACCTACAAACTAATGAGTGTACTATATTAACCATTATTATATATACATTTGTTGCGTCAAGTCATTTTATAATTGTATTATAATCGTATATTCTATTTATACAGGGTATTTACTGCTTTATTAAGACGCAACGAACATTCACTATGCCTGCCAAACAGTGTCTCGTAACTACGCAATACGTGTGCTATCAATACAAGTACCACTCTCATAAGTTGATACCCAAATCAAAATGTTCAGATACTTTCAGTCAGTTAATATAATAATAATATTTGTTGATATTGGTAATGAGTAACACGTGTTCTACATATTCAAATACTTTTATTAAACGCAAAATCGGCCAATACATGTATATTATTCGAACATAATGCAAACAAACTTAAAAAAAGAATAAGAATCTACTAATAAAAAAAGGTGTATTTAGAGGTTTTTTATGAAAGAGACAACACTGAATAACAGATAAAGGTTGTTGATAAATATTGAAACAACCTATTAATTATTGGGGTTCCCAGACGAAGGTTTCGGGTCTGTTTATAGAAACAAATTGTTAGATTTCTTATTACAGATATCAAGATTATATAAAGCTTAAAAAAAAAGTTTTATGCTCTTTTAGTTATCCCACAATTAACCGGTCATCTGAAAAGACGCATCCCACCTTAATGTAATGGGGAATCACATCGTCAATTGAAATTTGTTTATCTCCAAATGCAGTTTAAAGCCATAAATCGTATAAGAAATAAATAACTACTTGAAAAAAAACGTGTTTTTCCCCGCAATAAACCGATCATGACGTCTATAATCGCAAAAGGTGTTAAGGTGTTAAGTTCCAACATCCTACTCTATAGTTTTCATTTAATTGCAATAACAATATACAATCCGCAAATAATCATATATTGATCATGTGTCTGGACTAAGCATGTTCATCAAAATTAACAGTAGCAAAAGATATATCAAATTAATCTTCAATCAATCCAATCTCTTACAAGCCTTTCTAGTTATTTATTTCATCCTCATAGACCATACCCAAAATGACATTTTTGGTTAAATTCTCTATCTGCGGTATCTGTAATCAGTTAAGCCTCAATGTTCAATAGATAAATGCACCTCTTAATTCCAAGTCGAATATGTAAAATACGAAACGATTTATTTTGTCCAAATAAATAGGAAGCATATGATATGAAATTATCAGATTTAATTTACTTAAACATTTACATACATTTCGAGTAAATTGAAATTCATAATTCGCGACTTATTCAGAAACAAGCCATCGTAGAGGGCAAAGCCCCCAACCTCCCACCCTCCCGTACCATTTCCTCTTCTACCTTATTTCATTCCTTGTTTTGTTTCCTCTGTTATTATCTATCTATTGTGTTTCTCTAATTTTTCATTGATTCCTCAAATATATTTGTAAATTTTACGAGGGTGCGTAGCAACCGAAGTGAAATAATGATTTTATAAGTGATCTGAAGTAAGGTCGGTGTTAGACCTTACGTAGGATCACGTCGTAAAAAAATATTTGATTAGCATATGAACATCAAGTCGAATTTAAGTGATTCTGATATTCTAAATATTTCAATAGAACACCCATACATTTTTATTTAGCTAAAAGAAAAAGTAATAAGCAGAATAATTCGAGTATTCATCCTCGTATATTAATGGATTCATGTTTATAACAAACTGTTTATAACATATATATTTTTCTTAGTGGAAAAACTATCATTATGCACTAAATCCACATGTGACGCAATAATTCAATTGTTATACAGCTTGAACAATGGATTAATTGCGTCACAAACATATTTTTCCTAGTAATTGCTGCGAAGCATAATTGTTACACCTCAATTGTTTGCGTCATATTTCCCCAAAAAAGTTGCAAATTTTGAACTTTAAAGCAGATTTCCGAACTTATCATTTATTGAATCAAAAAATAAATAGGTTGGGCATCTACCTCATAACTTTTCACAAATTTCATTCCCGCTGATGTTATAGCTATATATTACCGTTTTTGTGCTAGGGCTTGACGAAACTTTTTTTGGTCGATTTTGGGGTCTGAAAAATCAACCCGTTTTAATAGCCCCCTCCGGGGCCCCTAGGCCCCGGTTGGGGGCTAAAAAGGAGCGTATTGTCGAAATTAGGAGTCGCGAACTAAGTAAAAAGTTGCGAATTATTCTTTGTGAAAATTTAAAAAAAAACTGAAATGCCATAGCACCAATAATATAGCTTAATTAACTGAAGCTATTTAAACACACTAATTATCCGAAATTGCATTACAATAACACGACTAAGCCTTATAACGACAAAATTTATTTTTCATAATTTCAACTGGATTTGAGATTAAATTTGGGACCGAATAATACTCTTTAATTATACAAATATCAATTAGTTTACCGAATTAAATATATCAATATGCTATTTGAACATATCACAGTCTTTACAAATGTGTAAGTAAAGATTCTAGTTATTGTTGATTATTTCTGATGTACCTGGCTTGTACAGTAGCCGAAGCATCACTTAACAGGGGGTAATAATCCAAATTTGACTAAAACCGTTTAAGAATCAGTGTTCAAATAAAATGAGTTATTTCATTTTTTATTTTTTTCCTTGTTTCAGATTTCATAAATGTAAATACATTTTTAGCAGAATAAATTAGTTCACTACTTGTTAATATGTGTCAGTTAAATAGAATTATGTAATTGAAAAATGTCTATATCCTGTTTTTATCATTCTTTGTCTTTCAAAATGTTTGTACAGTTGTGGATTCATTTTTTATATCAAAACCAACAGATTTCAACACCCATTGACTAATATTTGTAGGCCTTTAGGAGACGGACGGAATACGATAAGGTCATATGCATAATATAGATGATTAAGAGTCAAAATATCTATTGAGCCTTTAAAGGAAGTTTTGTTCGATTCTATACTTATAACATCAACATACACATTAAAGAGTTATGGTGATGCTCCCTTCTCTGACAATATTTGTAACATCAGCATTTTGAACCACATCTAAAAGAGTCATAAACAGTTTAAGACGATTAACTATATCAAAATATCAAAAGTTATATTTCTAGATAAAGATATTTCAAGAAACGAAAAAAAATGTTGGATTGAAAAAATGTGCCAAAATTTGCTTTTACGAACATATATATATATATGAAATATACTCAGTGTAGTTAAATTGATTGAACTTCCTAATTCCTAAGATGTATCGAATGGCAACAGCAACAGACCAATTATAAATACTGAAGTAGGAATAGATATATCATTATTTATGTTATTTGTTTGAAAATCATCCATTTCAAACATTCTATTTAATTTGAATATATTTAACTTATCTTACTTTTAGCCAACTAATGTACATAGTTCACTTTCAATAATTCACTTTCAATAATTTGATATCGTAAAATTGCTGTAAAATATTATTGAGGAATATGGTAACCAGGCGATCACACCAATTAAAAAATAATGCATACATACCGATATCTATTTTGAGCTAAGATAACAAAATACATCATTGCAATTGTTGAATAGTGAAACCTCGGGATGTTAAATTTATCCTATATATGTTTGTCGTTAGTTTATAATAGATAATAATATATTTGATAACAGTTTCCTTTAAGTTTAATAAACTAATATTGCTAAGCCTCATTCGTTTGTATTTAAACACTCCATTGGTTTTCACAATGTTCAATTTATCTTAGCTACAATTGTGTCCAATACGCGTTTCAGTAGTATTCTCTATGAGTTCATAACCACACGAATGTGTTCCTTTATAGGTGTTCTCCGACTTCTAAAAATGGTTCTCTGACTTCTAAGTTGTTTCTCCCCGAACGTGAAGTTTGGGACTCCTTATAACGACCCCATTACCCCATTACTTACTAATTAGTTATATAAAAATAACGTGACAAAGCTACACAAAGACAAAGACACTTATATCATTCATAATTTAAATACTGTCTAACGCTAACCTTAATGATAATTGCAATTGGCGACACTATCTACTTTAAGATTATGTTTAACACAACAGCTCATTCTCAAATTTCAAATGAGTAAACACACTCATTAATTAAAACCAAAGAAGGTCCGACGGTCAGTCGACGTCTTAACAATATATTATAACAATGCATAATTGACAATTAAGAACAAGGGGATTACGCTTAGACGAAGACCTTTCGTTCTAATGAATACTAATTGCGCATAAAACACCTTATTCATCTATTGTATATTTTCATTTATAACATAATTGTTACTAAAACAAGTTTGTTAAGCAAAATTAGTATCGATAGAATGTTTGCGAATTGAATCTGGTTTGATGAGGACTCTCGGTGAATATATATTCTTATGGTTAATTTATTTATCTTATTAGAATTCGGATTAATTTCTCCTTCAAAATGATAAATGAAATAATGATTAATAAATAAACAAATAGCACAGTAACAGCGTCACGAGTGACACGTAAAGTAGCATCGACCACTAATCCCTTTACCTGATATATATATTCATTTATGTGTTCGCAAAACACATATCATTTCAATCTGAAAGTACGTCTTTCCTTCTCAATAAATGGATTATGTGTTCGTTTTTAACAGACAGGTTTAAGCAAAGATTGATTATTAATATCTATTAGAGGTATAATTAAGTTTAACGTTATCATTTTATCGAATTATCATAAATGCTTGCTTATAAATTCATCATTTAACATTGTTTTGTAACGAAATTCGGGGAGCAGGTAGATGTTTTCAAATAATAACATATAAATCAATGACTAGTCAAATTATCAATACTAAAATAATTTTTACATTCGAAACAAATGAACCTTTAATGCTGAATTCATCTAACCGTTTTCAAAATAAAATACAGGCGCGATTGTGATTTTATCTTAATAAGTTTGATGCTACTTGTTATTAACTATTGACTTAAATTAATATATGGCATCTCATATGAATCAATTTTCTTTATGTTGCAACGGGAACGCACATGAAGTCAAGTTTGATTTAACAATGTCAAAATCGTATATTTTATATTGCCTCTAAATATTCTTAAATGTTTTTTAACATTCTTGTTCCTAAGTTGTTCCTTTTTAATCATATAGAATTGCACTAAAAAGCAAATATTTTTGGTAACGACCGAGCTCCCTGTGTTACGGTCAGGAAAACCCCCCTTTTCGTGACTGTATTTGTATGCGGGCAGGAAAACCTGCCTGGTCTCAAAAGCCCCTGTCGTCTTATCTTTATCTGTTTTATAAATATTAGAGCGATATTTTTTGCGACTAAGTGCTTTATATATTGGAAATAAAAATTCAATGATATTGGAAATAACAATTCAATATCTCTGAAATTTCATTTAAACAATACTTGTTACAATAATGTATATACAAGTATAGTAGATATTTCTAAAGTCACCATAACTTTAATAATTTAAGAAATCTAAATGTTGCTTTTAATGTTACTTTCATTTCAACCATGCGTTATTTTTTGCGAAAAAATAACAGCAAAATTTATAAGAATGATAATAATAATAAGGCTAATGATAATAATATATATTCTTTATGCTCACTTAGTAATCGGTTGATCCAGCTACGGTAATAGCTTTGTGCTAAAATCAATGGATTACTGAAGACAACGTTTAATAAAATTGGTTTTATTATTGAATATGAATAAGATCAATATGTTTGGTTGAAAAAATAATATAAATCAAAAGTTGATTATTTGTAGAATATGTTTTATTTCACTCAAAGTTCCAAATATATAGTTCTTATGTCAGATGATTCGATTTCTTAAAGTAAGATGACCAGGCCAATGTGATGAATATCGTTTTATTTGAAAAAAATGTTTATGTTCATCCCCCGAAAACATTTCCCAATTTGATATTTTTTCATTTGAAATTCATCTTATCTTGTTATCTCTACCTTGGATAAGATAGTGCACCTAAATACTTAAATAAATAGATAAGGCAATGGGGGTTTTCTAGCCCAGGCTGAACCTCATGTTTTTCTCGTCGGGCAGGAAAACTCCTGCCGTCTCGTGATTATTGATAAACCTAAAACCCCCCTCGAGAACGTGAGATTTTCGTCATGTTTATAAAGAACACATAGCAAAAAGGGGGTTTTTAGGTAGGGCGGGTTTTTCTGATCGTAACACCGGCCCACAAATTTAATGAATATGGTTGCTAGCCAAATCACAGAGGAAAAAATGGAGTAGATTCTTTGAGCGCCAACTTGCAGTTAAGACCCAATTCCCTCTACCATAGTAAAGGACTGCGCTAAAGAACTCGCTCCTATAATCTGTCGCATTGTTAATTTGCCATTAGCAAACGCACAATGTCCGAAAAATACAAACATCCAGTAATTGGACCTTTTCCTAAAACCCTCACGAGATACCGAACTCAAAGGCTATCGTCCCGACTCAAACCTTACTTTTGTCGGAAAATTAATCAAAGAGACTGTCTCGAAACAGGTCAACATCCATCTTACGAAATACCAGCGTCTCGAACCATTGCAATCAGCATACAAAGGAAACATGCAAAAAAAGCATATCTAATTTTGAAGACTCCCTTTTATTTATTGTCACGTGACTCTAATGTAGACGAATAAACACAGACCTAGACTTTTAAGGCGGTACCCACCTGTTATGCAGCTGTAATGCATAGGATTATGTTTGCTTTTATAAACATGATCTATGAAGTTGAGAAGTCGAAAGCAGTTATTAAGATTTAT
Organism: Hydroides elegans; assembly: GCA_001703475.1. Classification (NCBI taxonomy): domain Eukaryota; kingdom Metazoa; phylum Annelida; class Polychaeta; order Sabellida; family Serpulidae; genus Hydroides; species Hydroides elegans. The sequence continues at coordinate 31,476 of LQRL01050090.1, read as the reverse complement.
TAATTTTCGAGGAAACTTTGCTGAAAAAAATACAAGTCGACATCGTGCGTGTCATGTTTGTCCGTTGTTATGATGAAATATTTACTTACCTTTATTAGCCCATTTAATTATCTAATGTATATATATATATATTTTTTTATTAGAAAATATATATTCAAACAAATTTAATATTTAGAACTTTAAGCACCGTCCACACTGCACTCGCTCGATCGCTTTTGTAAAAGCGAGCGAGCGAGTAAATTGATAAGTTTGGTCATTTTGATAGTGACCGTCCACACTGCGCTCGCTCGCTCGCTTTTGCAAAAGCGAGCGAGCGAGTAGATTGCTCTTTGACTTTACTTACTCGCTCGCTCGCTGGAATTGAATAAGGCTGCACAGGGGGATTCACCAGTTTTAAATAGCAGTATTATATCGTTAATGTTCTTTTGTATTGTCAACCTGAATAAAGGTATCATGTCATGTGATATTAAAAACCAAATCAATAAAAAATATTTTTTACAATATTTGATATCCTTTTTTTTTTATTTAACTAATTATTTACAATTAA
>LQRL01050090.1:4846-28317 GCA_001703475.1 Hydroides elegans | reverse complement strand
ACTTTACGTACGTCTAACGTGGGTAATGCGATCGTCAAACGATCGTTAGAACCTCGTCAAATTACGTACGTAAAATTAATATTAATTTTACGTACGTATAGCGTGGGTCATACCCTCGTTAAACGATCTTACACCGCACGTGTGTGATTTTATTTTTTGCACAGATATAGCGTCATAGAGAGGTTATTCAACAGGCGTTAGAGACACGCATGCAAATGAGTAGAGTTTGAATTTATGCGCGCCTCTTATTAATCACCCCATTCGCAACAGCCAATGAGAGGCCGGAATAATTCATAGTGTTTTTCAGCATGGCAATAATGAAGACATTTGTGTGATCAGATGGTGTGTGTTTAGCATCAAATATATTCAATATTATTTATAAGATCACCATCTAAACCCCCTATGCAGCATCAGACGACTGTCTTTTATAATGTTATATAAAATAATCAGTCGATTTCGGACTTGAACATATAGAAAATCGGTGTACTGGAGCACAGCCTCCAAAATTCAGAAAAGCAAACCAAACGCATTACCTGCGATTTTTCGTTCTACGAAAAGATCGCAGATAAATATGCATATCTGAAATATCGTTGATGGGCATGCCTAGGGTATGGGTGGAAGACAAACTATTTCGGTGCAATAATTCTTATTATTTTAACCTAAATCTACCTTAATATTTATATAAACTGTAACATAATACAGTTACAATATAAATTCCATTTTATAAGTCCTCCCCTCCCACGCCCGCGTTCAATCCGGTTCTTGAAGGCTCTTGACTTCTTAATAAGAACTGTCTTTATGAAAATCAAAATAGGAACTATTTCACGTGACATAGTTTTAACCGCGAAAACCGCAAATAAATACGTGACGAATATGAAATACTTCAGATATGTATTTTCTGAGATCCTCTAAATGGATTCAACGCAACATAATGCTTATATATGTACCAAAATGTTTCGCAGGAATTACAAATAATTTGTTTTTTTTTTTTATCTAGAACACGAGTTTTTCGAGATTAAAACAAAGAAAAATCACTCGTTGTGCCCGGTGCAAAAATAGTTATCGTAATAGTCACTCTTGATCCTTATTGTTCTAGCCTGCAATAAGATATGCTTTTTGTAATAATAATTAAATGTCGAAGTTGATAATTCATTGATGATTATATTAAAATGATTTCCTTTTTAATATACAATAAAAACCCATACCATATGTGCGGTTGAAAAACAAGATGATCCATACGCTGAAAAAAGCTGCAAAATTTGAGGAATATGTAAACTATATAAATGAACTTTTAAAAGAAAATATAGAATCTCTCAAATATAAACTTATATTATATAGTTCCCTAACAAATCTAAACAAACGATGATTGCTAAAGAAATTGTACCACACAACACATTTTTCAAAAAGTTGTAAAATTACCTTGAAACATAATCAAAACTACGAGCAACTGCGTGCTAGGTGTCTAAAAGGGGGGTGTCTAAAAGGTTGTTTTATTGTAAAATTGTATTTCATAATGGTTATCTTAATAAAATTATATTGCCAAGTCAACCCTTGGTCGAAAGGGCATTTATATGTTTTATTGAAAAAATCAACATATTCGCTCATTCATCTGCGACGTAGACAAAAATAATAGTTTTTGATCATTCTAAAGGTCTTCACTTTTCTAAGCCAGCTTAGCAATTACTCCTTTTCAAACCAGCTTGGTACAAAAAGATACACCCTTTGTGAACACTGCAGCATGTATATACTGCAAGTAGCAAATTTTATCACTTTTGAAATATTATGTCCCACTACCTATTACGAAAAATTAAGAAATTATCAAAACACATGTTCCACAAGTTGTTGAAATCTCCAAGCTAGAAAATTATTTCTCAACTCCATGCCAACTGAAATTTAGTTGGCAACGCCTTTTGAGAGGAGCAGGTGATCTTCGTGAGATGCTCTTCAAAGTAAAAAGGTTGGTGAAGGTAAAGTGCGACCGTCTTCTGGTTAAACAGCAAATTATTCTTATATAAACCCTGGATCGCGAATATCTTTTTATTCGGAGACAATTTAAATAACTATTTTTTTTAAAGTTTACATGCACATTATACCGATAATTTTAAATATTCCATATGCACTTTTGATAACTTATAAATCAAGCATTCGGAATAGCTTATCTAACAAATTGTCGGAACCAACGACGAATTCGTGTTGAGCTCCATATTTTTTGAATGCACATGATCATTTCAACCACAATTTTATTGTAATTCAGAGAAAAATGCGAAATTGGAAATGAATCAACGTAACAATGTGCGTCACATAAACCTCTGCGTTTTTTAACATCTTGCAGATCATATCAATTCATAAGCGTTCTTTGTTACTCGTAAAACACGATACCAGCAATTCAGAATTCGTGCGGCAAAATTGCGTATCTTCTTTTTAATGGCAATCAAACACTGCATTGATTAAAATGTTGCTACATAATCCGTCCATTCTTTGCTTTGAATACACACCTCCTCAGTGTTTTGTTAGTCTCGTGTAAGGTGCAAACTATGCCGATTGTGAGATGTAGAATATACCTTGTGTCTTTGCAATAACTGCGAAACAACTGTAGCATCTTTTGTGGCACTTTTGTCGGGGGTTCAAACGTTTCTTTTTTAGGAGAGATAAAGAAGGGTGCCTCTTTATTGTTATTAGTTAACTGCACGTAAATGCAAAAGACACAAACACCAATCGCATCTCTCGGAGTCGGGTTACTCCAGCAGAATAATTGCCACAGTTTGGCTTGTTAACTATATCATTGCCTCATCATCAGTTCCCAAAAGGTAAGTTATGGTTTAGGGACGTCACGAAAAATGAAAGGGACGTTAAAAATACCGTATATGTTGTGTTTCATATTTGTAGCGTTGTCTCAATTCGTTTATTTTGTCATTATTGAACCGAACATAACAAGAATACGGTTTTAAACCTAGAACAAAATTATGATTCACCTATGTCATGATATACCGAAATGTTAGTTGATTTTCAATCTAAGCCACCGTTTTTTGACGTGTTATGTCTGCATGACGTCACTAAAACAAACGTTACCGAGAAGGGACGTTAACAATAATGAACATAACGCTTATTAAATGACCCTCCTCGATATTACAATAAACAATTAAAGGGATGCGAGGCATGTTGTGCCATTTTGCGAAAATGATAAAATGCGTCGTTTTGAAAGAGACCCTGGAATAATGGAAAGAAAGGAGGATCGAAAGTCAATCTGGTTTTCATAGAAACGTTGTGTTGTTTGAAAATAAAAATTCTATCCATTCAGCTCATTGACACGATACAAATGATACGTAGGAAATTTTAATGGTAAATTAATGAACTTATCCGACATTTGATTAATAAAACAAATATGGCATTTCATATGATTAGATGTTAAAAATCAAATAGTTAAGTTATAGAAAAATAAGTTTCAAAAATGATTGAAAAAGAAACTTGAAAATTAAAAACGAACAGAAAATCTATTTCAAGTTTATTAAAATTACATTGCTCACTTAAACATAATTTCAAACTTACAAAAATAAAAAGGACAAAATTATTAATTCCAATTGGAGTAATATGAAAATGATTGTGAATAATTATGCTTAATTTAAAAACATTTTAATGATAAGCCATCGGCTATTTCTAAAATTCAATGTTTGGATATATACAATATTTTTAAGGATATGTATTTGGAGGCAAATTGAAACATTGACAAAATCAATCTCGCTTCATGGTTATTTAAATCACCATTTACTATACTAACTGCATTTGCCTAAACTTATATTCATAAAAACAATGAGGATGTGCTTCACAGAATAAAAATAATACAGAGAACGGATTAAACATTTTTTAAAAACCGCTTAAAGTATTTCCGTTGAAAAAATCATGGATTAACTCCTCATAAAAGACTCGATTAAATTCTATTTTGATTTCACATATGCAAAAATCGGAAGAGTAATTATCGCATTAGCGTTTCTTAATCGCGCTTTTATCTGAATAGTTGTTCACACATCACTTGCTTAAGTTCCTTGACTTCATGAATTTGGAGAAAAATAAAACACTTACGCGATGCATTCACGCATTGAATTAATCCTGTAATTGCGAGCAAAAAATTAATATTGTCTCCTATGCACTGAAGACGCGAGGTTGAGGCGCTTTTAATTAAGACCTAAAGTCAGCAATAATCAAACGCGCTGTAATAAATCGAAAGTGAAGTGAAAATAATGAACAACCATTAACATGCATTTTTTTATTTTTGACGGAAATAAGGGAAAGTCAACTGGGCAATAACTTATTTGAAGATATCATTTTTTTAGGCGGAATAGACACGCATTTCATAAGGACACTTTGGGTTGTCAGTGCATTTTTGCTTCTGTACATTTAGCCATTGCTATAACCAACAATATCCTGTTTCTCAACCGAAGCCTGACTGAACAATCGCTTTTTATAGCGTACACAATAAAGTGTTTGAAATTAAACTAATATTTATTCAGCTCGCCGGATGGGTGATTGAACTTCGACTTGAACGCTGGAGCTCGCGAGTTCGAGTTTGTAAATTAATTAGGCGACGCTTTATTAAACTGTGTAGGTGTATATATATATACCCCATGTGATAGAGCGTACCTCGGACTTTCAAGATCAAATTCAATAACAGAGCAGTTGGAAATCTCCTGTTTTGACGCACAGAGCATTGCCATTTTGTATTTTTGAAAATTGATATTATTGAACTATTCAAAAGTAATTAAAAACTATATAGCAACTGATTGGTTTGCATTGTGTCGATTCACTTTTTAATTAGCCCTCGACACGCGATTTCTGACATTTTCACCAACAACAAAGATGGATATTTGCGAAACGCAAGATGTTCTTAAGGATTTTATCGCTGAGAACTTTCAACAAGTGCGTCGCATGCTGGGTTTCATAGCAACCACGGACAAAATAAAAAGTGGAGATAAAAAATCCAGCAAGGATCAAGCGGACAACAAACAAGAACACGTACAAAATAAATCCTGTGCGCAAAATACCTTAACGCAATTGCAGGCAATGCAATCGAATGCTAACGCTGAAAACCAATGTCCGGTGATGCCCCCACCACCACATCCACCTTTGAACGGACAGAGTAGAAACCAGTTGGCATCACCACCAGAAAATAATGAGAACCAGTTTTCACATTCTGGACAAAATGGAAACCAGTTGACGCATTCTGGACCAAATGGGAACCAGTTGACACACCAAGGACAAAATGAAAACCAGTGTCATCCATTGCAACCCTATCAAAACGCCGCTTTTCCACAACCAGCTTCTTACTACCAATGCGAACAACCAACACCGGATTTCAACCCTATACAAAGCGACTTCACATCAGATGTAAGACCAAACTGCCAGCAACCTTTGCAACCAATAAATTCGAATTTTCTCGATATGCATTCTGGGAACGGTGGACCCGCTCACCCAATGCAGCCTGAATACCATCAGTTACAGCCTATGCAACCGTTTAATGAGCAGAGTTATAGAGGAATGCAGCCTCAAGGGTTCAATGGGCCGTTTCATCAACAGCAGGGTCATCCGGGGCCATATATGGATTTTGGTCAGCATAACATGCATTCATGTTCGGTGCAGGTGAGTTTTTATATTGATTATTTTATTTCTATTTCTTGATTTTTTAAAAATTATTAATTTCTTTTATTCTATAGATGAGTTTGTTTCTTATATATGCTTCTACACTATTCTGTGAATGTTACTTTTGAAAAAGCAGTCATAAAAGATAGTTTGTGATATCTTAATTTGCAAAATGAAATCCCTAGGTAGGAGTTAATAGGTTTCTCATATTTTAACTATATCTTAGATTATTCTGGATATTGTTAACCTTACTGGAACGTTTGAAAACAACCTCTCAACAAAAGATAATAGAAAAAAATAAAACAGTCAAGAATTACAAAAGTTCACACTTTTAAGTCATATCATTATAGAAGCTAAATGTGTGATTCAGTAGTTCATTACTTTAGCTTTATCGCATGAAAGCTACCATATCAATAATAAAACATTAAAATAAAATAAGATAAACCAAAGAACTATTTATATGATATATTGTGCTTTTGAATGATAAAAGTTAACAAAAGTATTTTAGTTATTAAAAAAAACACTTAACATGCTATGAGAAGCAGGATTTTAGATTTAAGTGAAAAAAAGTGTTTGATATGTTATATTTTCTTAATATCTTTAAATAAAAGCTTGTTGATTAAAATGTAGTTAACATGGGAAAGTTAGTATTTTCCCATAACAAAGTTATGTATAGTGACTATTTCAATTGACTACACGAACAAGGAATAATACACGGGTGTCAATACAATTAACAATTAAATAATCTATTTGTTCATGTATGAATTTTACAATGACAACATCCTTTTAGTGATGATATTTTTTCAAGGCTTCCATTTTTACTGATCAAAACTAAGATGGCTAAAGAACACAAGATGCAATTTATTTTGGAACCTTACTGTATCTTTTCTTTTTTATATATATCACGTTTTTCATATTAAACATTGATTACACTTCAGTTTTATTGCAATAAACATATTTGATTCTTATGAATGTATACACATGTATATATTTATAAGGATTTTTCGTACAATGATTACCAAGAAATAAATAGCTGCATTTTTTAAACAAGAAAATCATATATTTTCTTAAAATAATATATAGGATTTATAAGGCAATGTCTTCATGGGTTAATTTACTAAACAAATTACTTACCAAGGAGTTGGAAATAAGAAATATTTGACGAATGTTAATCTATAATTTACTTCTCGATAATGAATAAATTCAGATTTGATTTACCAATTGAATATTTTGCTCGCTTGTTATACATCGTTGTAAATAAATTCAATAATTTATAACTTAATTAGTCAGCAACATAGACCCCTCTATGTTTAAATGAACAACTATGTAACACTTTTTTTCATGAGATACATACAGCAATTGTATCTCCAAAGTTTAGATGGATGTGAGTAAATCTGCAATCGAAATAATTAGACAAGGTATTCCGAATCAAATTTACAATTGAATTAAGCTGTGTATGTACAATAATTGTACATACACAACTTAATTTAATTGTACAATTATAATTATTGTAATTAGATAAGGTGTTGTAATTAGACAAGGTGTTCCGAATCAAATTTACAATTAAATTAAGTTGTGTATGTACAATAATTGTACATACACAACTTAATTTAATTGTACAATTATTGTACAGCGGTTACTTGATAATATTGCGTTTGCTCAATGTTAAATGAAAACTATTTTTGATGAAGCGACGATTTGCGCGAGTGAGTACCCACTGGACTCAATCAGGTGCCAGTCGTGGAGTAGACTCGCGACCCAAAATACAATGCACGTTGCCTCTGGACATTCTTTTGATGAAAGCGTAAAAGAAGTTAAGGCCTTACGTATGGTGTGTCTTGTCTAGAGGGATTGATTTTGAAAATGCATATCCTCATTATCAGCGAAAATAAGTTATTCGTGTTTATTATTTTTTTACACAAACATATGCATGGATCATTTTAATACTCGAGGATGGGCAATTAATATATAAATTTACAACTAGTGCTCAAATTTGGAAATATGTGAAAGGGTCTTCCGTGATATCGTTTAAATTTGTGCAAAATATTCTTTGATAGTTAATATATATTTGCACAGATATATTCCTGCATCGTCTATATAATGTATTATTATTTTAACTTGTTCTTAAAAAAATAGTGTTCATTAACTATAATTTAAGAACCTACCATTCTACTTAAATACAATTAGGAAATCATGTGTGGGTCTATATGGCTACATTATTGTCAAATTTAAAAAGGTCCTAGAAACATTCGATTTTTAGGCTCTTCTGTTAAGTATAACTGTAGATTGACATTTACATTTACATGCACATATGTAGGTCTACATATATGTGGATTGATCTCACATATAAAATTTTTGAAAAATCAGTTTTAATCAGATAATATAAATAGCACCTGTGTATTGGTGTCACGAGTATCATTTAATTTATCAGAAAAAAATATCAAACTCAGATAATAACCTGGTATTTTTATCTAATCTATTATTATAAATCGCATATTTTCTATCTAGAATCATACACGTGTTCGATAGGTATGCATGCCAGATTTATGAATAGTTAAAATCAAGCTTACTTTAAACATGCGTTCATGATAATTATTTAAGAAAATGAATATGTTTGAAGCGCAAACTTAGCCATCTCATAACTGGTTTCGTGTCATAATGTGTTCATGAAAACTAGGAAAACAAACATAACACCACGTATAGGGTTTGTGGTGTTGGAAGGTGTGGATAACATTCATGTTTTACATAATTAAAGCACTTTACTTAAACACCTGCTCATTATTTTGATATGAATTTAACGAAAGGCAAGTTGAACATTTTTGCTTAAACACGTGCTAAAATAATTTGATTGACTGCAATTGAATTTCATTGCACAATGATATTATATATGTAAGACAATTGTAAGTCAATGAAAACTTAATGTTTAAATACTTAGATTTAATAGTTAAATTGTTTCTTACAAACTGATCCGCCTGGAATAAGGTCTAAAATGCAAAACAATTTTTAAAACACTCCGTCTGTGAATAAGTTGTCCAGTTAATAAAATGGTGCTACCACATTTTTTATTATTTAAATTGAAACAAATAAATAGGGAAATTGAAACGAAACGAAATGAAATTCGATAAGGACAATGGTATTTTAGTTGTGAAAATAATAACTAAATGTAATTAGTATAAACTTGAATGTCATAAGAACCTTTAAATGAAATAATGCCATTTTCTGACATTATAAGCATGCTTTCGATGTGCGAGGTAAATATTAACTCATCAAAAAATTTCAGAAATAAGAATAAATCCTGCAATGTGATATAACAATTGTATTCTCGAGACAAGTGCGCAATGTTTAAATGTTTATCCGGATATTAAGACATTCTTCAGAAATGATTTGGTTTTTATCATATATACATGTAAGATTGATGGGATCATCGAAGGGGAAGGGGGCGGGGTTGATATGGGGTTGGTGGGGTTAAGAGGCGTGTACTTGTATGCTTTAAAAGTTTGCATTTCTGAACTTTTTTTTTTCATAAATCGAAGTGTTTTCGAGACATTGTGACTGAAACGGCTACATAATATCTAAAAATGAATAGGTAAATGGTATAAAAACGTCGTGAGGTCGATTTTGATTTGTTAGTTCAGTCGATATAAAAAAATCTAAAGTTAGTAACAAATGCTAGATGTTTATTTTGTTTCTGTTCTTTGGGAAAAAATATAAAAACATAAAGCACCCATATGTTGTATGGAAGCAATATTTTCAAAGTAATTACGAACCTAGCAAGAGCGTAAATGGCTTTAAGACTCAATCATGTTTAAAGGAAAGCATTAGATATAATTAGTTTAGCTACATGTGGGTAATTGTTACCGTAATTATATATTTATTTAGTAAGTAAGACACTAGATATAAGATAATGTATTTGTGACCACAAAGTTGTCAGTACAAGTACATGTATGTCGACATCATTTCATATTTCGCTAGAATAAAAATGACTGGTTGCAGTCACGGTGAAAGCACCGATCCGGTGTTTGACATTTATGAAAATGCGCGTTTCTTATCAGTTGTGTTTTTTGGTCATCCACATTTACTTATAAACACCACAAATATTGATCAGCTTCACAATTATCATTGTTAAAATATATTGCATCTGGACGGTAAATAAAGCATCCTTCAAGCATGGATCAAGTGCTGCATGGGGCTAACACCGTGAACTGCAACCGACCAAAAGTGTGTTCTTGAGATCTAAAATTTCTTTGAAACAACGCGTTCATTGGACACTGCTTTCAAAAGACTGTTGCGGGCGGAAGCCACGGGAAACAATTATGAGTATTCTTATGATCAAACCAACTTACATTATAAACAACTTCAGGAGCTGTCACTTGACACGCTGACACCTACGTCATCATGACGTCATGATACGTCAATAACATGGCGGGAATAGAACACTTGTGGGGTGTCGTAGAACGGAACAAAATGGTTGCGGAAGTAGCATTTTAAGTATCAGCCATTTTGCAAAGAGAGAAAAATGTCTTACCACATCAGGCATCTTTGGACCAACATGTTGTCAATGTTTTCTTTTTTTTTTATATAGTTATCAATTATTATAACGCAATGTCTTCAGGTGAGTATACCACGGTATTAAACGCATGATGAAATCGAAAATTGTTGTTTCGATTTCGAATTTATCAGCGCAATACATGTATCTAATAATTGTACTCTCAATTCATTGACTACAAAATTATTCACTTATTGTTTTATTGTTTCTCAAAAGCGCACCGCTTCTCATTGTACTCTTTTTTCGCCCATCAATTTGAGTATCACGTGGTAATGACGTTTTGGGTCAAAAGGTGATGAATGCTCTCAACGCTAGCTCGATGTCAAAGCAAAAGAAGCTCTGTAATGTATCTGTTGTTGTTGTTTTGGGTGATACTCAATCGCTGCGATTATTGGAGGTTATTGTATGGGTGAAATATATTTATGCCGACCGGCCGCTGTATAACTTATATAAGAGAACGAAAAAACGAGATGAGTAGGTGGCTTGATTTTTATTAAAAATACATGTATGATTATCTTATTAGATTGGTAATGATACATACATGTACGTTATAATTCAAACACCAATACACAAACAATGCATTATAAACATGCTAAAGATTGTTATACACAGATAAAATTGTAATAAATTCACACATACTATAATGCTGATAATTATTACATAAACGTCTGTGGAGGCTAGAAAAAACAAGATACCGCGAACACAGACAGTACATAAACACAGAAAACACAAACACAGATAACATCTGGGTAGCCTTGTAGCAATAACTGTTCACACCATATACAATAGAACACTTAAAAAAAAATAGGAGGCGATGGGGCGGAAGGAGGGTGTAACAATTTTAACAAATCAGATTGTTGCTTTCAGTTAAGGGAGAAAATATACAATGACCGTTTGTTTGCAGCAACATCGATACACACCGAGCTATGCGGGAGTCTGGATCCCGATTAACCAATCAGCGGCCGCCGGCATAAAATACGTTTCTTCTTCTATTGAGCAGAAACTTTCATTTATGCCGACCGGCCGCTGTATAACTTATATAAGAGAACGAAAAAACGAGATGAGTAGGTGGCTTGATTTTTATTAAAAATACATGTATGATTATCTTATTAGATTGGTAATGATACATACATGTACGTTATAATTCAAACACCAATACACAAACAATGCATTATAAACATGCTAAAGATTGTTATACACAGATAAAATTGTAATAAATTCACACATACTATAATGCTGATAATTATTACATAAACGTCTGTGGAGGCTAGAAAAAACAAGATACCGCCACAAAAAAGCCCCACAGACCATAGAAAACATAACAGCTAGAACGAACGTATACATGTAGTAAATATGATACTATACATTAAACGAGAGAACTCGTATATATTTATTTACCGCGTTTGAACGCCACCTACCCATAATAGAAATTGTTTCTTTGCTATAACCATTTTGATAACAATGCGTTGCAGCCCCTATACGAAAACTATGCGATGAATAACCACAATTCGAGCCATTAATAAGCAAAATAGTAGATTTGACAATTGTGTTGAAATATGAGGACCTTATAGGTTTTTTATCTTGAAAAATGAACAAAGGACCAGAAATCTTTGGTCTTAAGTTTAGATACTGAGTTAATAATGCCACAGGACAAAATCGAGACGATTGCTTTTTAATGAACAAAGTGAATGTCTCATGTTTGCTATGTTTGAAATGTTTAAAAAATATCTCTATGCCTGTTACTTTACCCGATTTTGATACAAGTTTGACCTGTTGAAAATGTAAAATATTACATGTACCTACTGAAGTTATGGTTATTTCACCAACACGCAAAAATGCATGAAATGATAACAAAAACATGGATTGGAAAAGCAAAACTTGATATTGATCTTTAACAAAAGATGACACATTAGAACACATATGGTGAAGTAGCTGTTTGGAAATCGGTTTTCTTTTATCATTACTATGTAATACATTTTTATACCCTCTTAATGCTTTTCGTACAGAAAATGATTTAGTATTATCCTTAAATTTCTAAAACGCTGTACAAAGGAAATAGCTGAAATTCGTGTTAACACAGTACTATATGACAATGTAAGCTGTGAACAATAAGCTATATACACCAATAATGTATTTACAGATGCAACTTTATGACTAATGTTAAACATGTTGCAAACAGATTTAAAGTGTAGCCAGGAATGTTTATAAACTTTGCGTGATGATGCAGATAAGCTGCCAACTATTAAAGCGGATGCAAGCAGCAATCAGGGAAGTCTGAAATAATAAGGTGATTTTGTTCTTTTGTAATTCACCTAGCGGTTATTATTTTAAGTTGTTTAACATCTTTCCAATATGGGTACTAAGTGAAAAGTAAGTGAAAATGAAAATGATTAGATATGGGCATAACAGTTTGCCAGCTTTATCATCTACTATAATGTGTTTTCTGTTCGTGGCATATCTGGACATATTACGAGAGAAAACTTGATAATAGCAATATAACAATTGCATTCCATTGTCATTCATTGTCAACACCATCTGTATAGCGTGCAAAAGAAAAGGTGCGTGTGTAAATGACACTTTCCCTATTCTCCTCAACACTACGTTAATAACACTTGTGGTGTCCGCTCAATATTATACTCGACCCCCTTTCATAAGTGCACCTTACTCAATATAAATGAGGATATTAAAATGCAGTTGCCCCGTTGACCACAACTGTACTGTTGAGCGAGCACCTTAAGGGCCTGGTCACACTGGGAACAAGGAGGAAAAACAGCGAATCTTGTGGTCATAAGCAATTTATAGTGCTTTACCTAGCCAATATATCATATTAATACCTTTTTTGAATGAGAATCACTGTCGCCCCCTCGCAAGTATGGTCAGGCCTTAGCAAGATATCTTGCAAATGAGTTTGCAGTTGTCGGCTAACCACTGTAGTTGGGCACCCTCACAGGTAGTTTGAGATCTTGCAAATGGAATTGTAGGTGCCGGTTGACCATTATAACTTAGCACCTTAACGCGAGATCTTGTCAACATGATATAGATATCCGCTGACCATTCCAGCTGAGAACCTTCGCGAGAGAGTGCGAGATCTTGCATATCTTGTTGAATTTGCCTAGCTGACCATTATAGTTGAGTACCTTGACGAGAGAGCGCGAGATCTAACGAAATGATATCGAACTTGTCCGTTGACTATGTCCAGTGATTACAGTTGAGTACCTTAACGAGAGAGTGCAAGATCTCTTGAAACACGTGAGATATTGTTCGAGATATTGTTGTCTACACTATCTTGAGCCAAACGCCACCCGCCCGTGTATATGCGACATGTGACAGCTGTCCCTGTCTCAATAGTCTCGATGTACAGTGCAGCTTATAATTTACATATTGTACATAATGTACATATTGAGTAGTTGGTATATACATATGTTTTATATGTCTGTGGTTTATGAAAGATACTTGTGTACGAAATGCGAAAAGAGATTATGACCCGATTTTTGTTTGGGTTTTATGATTATTATTTACCCTTAAAGGCGATTGACATGAAAAAAAAAACAATGCGATCAACATAAAATATGACCTTTTTAAAGGGAATTTATTCCTTTTTAAAATATAAATTTACGTTAATTAATGTATCACTGTATGTATAAGAAAACACTAAAATGCATTTTGCTAAGTGTGATTTTGCTCGCGAATTGAAAAAATATTATACGAAACCAAAAAAATAATAAAACGATAAATATCACATATAGGCATGTTCCCTGTCTGAAGACAAACAAATAAAATATGAGGCATCATCAAGGCATGACCAAACGCCATATTTTCCAATGCTCGCCCATTGTTTCGCTTCTGAATGCATGTTTGTCTCTGTTTTCTGATTAAGCGCGGACCCGTCGAACCGATGTCCGAAGCCAGCGTACGGGTCAAAGCATTTTTTCTTCGGACTTTGCTCGGTTGTTGTCGCAGTCAGCTCGGTGGACTGAGAAACGGTTGGGTGTCGCTAAATTTGAAATTGGATTGGATTGCTGATATGAATGCAAATAAATAGAAGTCTATCGATAACTCGTCGGACTTTGCTCGGTTGTTGTCGCAGTTGCGTTGCTGGACTGAGAAACGGTTGAGTGTCACTAAGAATGTGATTGAATTGGATGTGTTACTGCAAAATGGAACTTGACGATTTGACAGTTAATATTTTGCGATTCTCAGAAATGAGAAACGCGTCGAGTGTCACGAATAGTAAGAGTAAATTGGTTAATAAACCTACCTATGATAGTATCTCATTTGGAAAAAATACAAATCATTATAATGATTTTTTTATATGTGCTCTAAAATACCTGCCCGTTAATCTTTTGAAATCAAACAATCATCCGTAGCCTTTGCATTTGTATGGTCGTCAAGCTATGTTATATTTGGTTATATGTATTGTGGATGCAAATTCTAAAATATAATATAAACATTAAACCACTGACGTGATAAACATGCTAAGCCCTATAAATCCCAATAACTGCATGGAACCCTTTAAATGTAATTAAACACTATTGATGTAAAATAGCTTAATATTAATGCTGTCATATAACAACAATAATAAATGCATTTATAGAGACCAAAGTCCAATATTATTAGGTATAACCCATGCAAATGATTTGTATTCATCATTTAGACCTCTGAAAAGTCATTGAATATGTATTTTCTAATGAAGCAATTTTCATATATTTTCAAAGGTATTCTAATTGTTGCATTATTAAGTGTTTACAGCTTTCTCGCCAAAACATTGGAATGCTATTCTATACCTTTATAAGAGCATGGATTTAAAAGTTAACACCTAAGGCCGTGTTCACGCCAGCGAAAAGGCCCGGAAAAAAGCACGAAACCCGACATTTTTGAAATTCACTTTTGTATAAAAACATAGCAATTTATCCCCTCTGTTCACGCAAAAATATAGGATATTTTTTGCGTGAACACGCCTTAACATTGCATTAAAGGCCACAAGTGGAGCAACCATCAAACCACTTTGAATATTTAAATTACTACCATATCTTTTAAATAATGACCATAAAACCTTATTTAACTGAACAGCACTTTTTAAAAGGCTATCTATACCTTGTATTGTGGACTCTAGAGTCCAGTCCAGTCCATATTTATCATTTTGTGACATTGAGTAACGGCGAGACCGCAAGATGCCATATGAGCGAGAGTGTTAGCCATTTACTCAGAGACGACAATAGAAGTTATAGAACGAGCATAAACGCCCGGTAGAGGACTCAAGCAACAACCTGTGCCACTCTTATTCAGATGCTACTAAGTAGTATATAACTCATAAAGGAGCTTAGAATCCTCTGCATCCTAGCAGAAAGGAAACTTAAAATTCATCATATGACATAAATATCTGATCATCATCTGATCATTACTATAAATGTACCGAAGAGGTTTCATTAAAGGAAGGGCGAAAAGTTCATTTAACGCTGCGATATTGGCATAAAAAGAGGAGTGTTGGAATTGAGAGGTTGATTGATTTATGAACGTGCAAATGTCTCTTTAAAATTGATTTAGCAATGATAAAATGCACCGCCGAGGATATGACTTAATAATAAATGTGCATCTTTAATCAAGAGTTATTTAGAAATGTACATATGCATGTGAAATAAATATTACAAATTGTCGGATTATTAAAATTATTATATAATTGGTATAGCAAAACACACCTGTCCAGATGTGAATCACTTTGTTTAAGAAACCATTCAATAGTCAACACATTGTGAATCTTTTAGTTTGTTTGAAACAGTGTTGCCGTGTATACCATACAAAAGAGACTGTCGTCGCGGATATAATGTTACAATAATTACACATGGAAACAATAGTTTCGTCCTTGATTCTGTTATTGCTCGAGCACAATGCTGGTTAGTAATTTAGAGTGTATTCGTCGCCGGTAGCACCGCCATGCAATAAAACTTGTATTGCACTAACAAACAAAACCACTGTCAGATGCAACCCCCATAAGGAGGACACTTTGCAAAAACTAAAGCAACAAAAAAATATTGATAGAGAACCCACTCTTCAAAGGCAGCCGCCAAGGATTCAGCTATAAATTCATTACAAAACAATCAAACAAGAAACAAAACGTTGTTGCAACAATCTGTTGTTTTTGTCAAGAGCGATCGACGCTCGGACGTCCTTGATTTCTAAGACACCAAACACCGTGATTGCAGAAAGCAAAGCTATCAAATTATCAAAAAAAGGAAGGAGGAAAGCCGCCATCCAACGGACGGGACAGATAGAGGACCCTTTTCATCAAAGGGACGTCTCTGTATTGGATTAACTGGTGCTTCGCTGTGTCCTAACGAGGTGCTTTCAATAGTTCGTTCACTTCACTTCATCATTCGGACATCGACGCCGAATCGGAATAAAAGTGAAACGACATAGAAATAAGGTAAGGCCGCATTTACCCGCTCTGAAAAAGAACTCAAAACACATAGTTTGCGCTTTAAATTTGGATCCACATTTGTATAAAATATAGAAGTGTTTCCTTTCTGTTCACCCGGAATTATGCCCTTTTATTTCGGGTGGACGCACCTTAAGGGTGTTTTACAGTGACATGGGTGGTCGGTAGCGTTTTGATCGAGCAGAGATAGGACCTGGGCACATTGGAAGCTCAAGGTTCAAGCTAAAAGAAGTGTTAAGCTATCTGTGACACAACGAACATATTTGGTTTTTTTTTTTATAAAAACTTTATTGAAACATATATTTTTAGAAAAAAAAAACAGGAAAAAAACTACGCATGTGGCCGGACCCTTAACATAGTTGATCAGTTTACAAATCGCGAAAAAAATATCGCTTACTGTTTGAGGGGTCATGTACTGTTCACATATTACAAAATAACGGCACTAAGCAATCTAAAACACGTGTCGATTAAAGCAATATAGTAAAACTATGATTATTTATTAAAACCCCAAAATAAATCTTCTAGGTTTTAGTGGTACATTTATCAAAATGATAATTGCCCAACGAATCTTTCAAACAGGAATTCCCATCGATAGAATCTTTAGGGTTTACAACGCTCTTTAATCAAGAATGTAACAATAATTTTGACAGCATGCTTATAACTGTTACGTAGAAATACAATGATAATAATTAACTAATAACAATAACGTTTCACCTGCTTAAACCTTCAATTTGTAATTAAATCATATAGATACCTAATTTAGCAGAAGTACATTTCATGTCGAAACACAACAGAGAGCGAACATGAAAGTTATAATTGTCACAACTAACACAGGCTACATCAAACTAATTATCTAGATACAGTGGCGCGCAGGCTTAACTTCTCGATACATCTAACGTTTAGGGTTTAGCGTTTAACGTTTAAGGGTTTGCAAGATCAGAATATAGCGTGTAACGTTTAGCATTTAACGTTTAGCGTTTAGCGTTTAACGTTTAGCGTTTAGCGTTTGATGAAAGGGCATATAAGAAATTAAGATAAGCACTCATAATGGTGTCATTATATACCCTTCACACATTGAGTGGCTATGGTTTAGCGTTTAGCGTTTAACGTTTAGCGTTTAGCGTGTAACGTTTAGCGTTTAAGGGTTTAGCGTTTAGCGTTTGTGCGTGTAACGTTTAGCGTTTAGCGTTTGTCTCGAGAAGTTGGGAGTGCGCGCCACTGTACCTATAAAAAGTCGAAACTTTTTATAACAACAAATAAACACACATTATGTTTCAAGTGTAACAACAATGCACTTTCGTAGCTCGATAAATGAAGGGCTTTTCCCATCTTTTCGCTCTAATCAACCTTGCGATACTAGACCAGTAGTTCTCCAAGATGCTTTCACTGCCATGTAACCAGGGTTTTCGCCTTTTAATGATAATTTATAATTGTTGCCAAAAATATTCCGAATTTTACTGATAAAGTATTTGGTTCAGATGAAAAAAATCGAAATATATTTGGTTGTCGGACCTGGAATACATATATCTAACCATGTCAGCTTATTTCTCACACATTAAGTGTAAGATATTGTTTAGTTCTCTTTTATACATTTTGCTATCCATTTAGAGAGTGCATAGTAATCCATTATCAATTGAAACATCTCAAGGAACACACTGGCTACATTAGCAGGAAACTTATTAATTAAATGGAAAAGTGATCTCATTATGGGGCATAGCAAGCCATTTTCATGCTGCCCTGATTGCTTAATCGAATATGCTGCAGCAAATAGGAGAAAATGTGATTGAATGCATTATATCTTGTAAGGAATGCCTTTTCTTTCGTTGTTGTGCATGTTTATGCATTATGTTTTTTTTTTATTCAAAGAAGATTAAAACGTTCTTATTGTTCGAGTTTGCTGATTTATTGGTTTAAATCGCTGTATTTTCCCAAATTGACTAAACATTTATGTGTATATTCTCGTTCGTAATTATTGTCATATTATTATCCAATAATTTTTATCATAAAAAATGGAAGGGCACAGTTTCTTCTAAGACAGATGTGATTCTTTAGAATGGCTATAAAGGGTTGTTAGATATAAATGAAAATATACAAAATGTATTAAAACTAAAGACAACACAGAAATTAGTCGAAACAGAAAGGTCCAAGAATTAACGACTGAAAAAGAGCATTATTTACCGTTATTCCATTTTAAATTCATCACTTGTTGAAGAACAAACTGCTAGCTAGCAGTATTAAATGGCGACTCATATGTAGCATTCTCTATGGGCATAACATCTGCATATATTAATAGAGTATATATAGTGATATGCTACTCTTGTCAATATGATTAAGTGGTTGGAGACCAAGCTACCCTCTTGGTAACACGGGTGAGGTGTATATGAATAGTAGAGTTCAGAGATGGAATCTCATATTTGTTACGTTTTTCGATCTGAAATTATGAAGGCGTTGTTAAAACGCGAGTGTCAATGTTGTTACACATTTTACCAATTAATCGGAAATCACAAAACATTGACTACTTGTCGTTATTCTTTAGATTTAGAAGTCATATTCTCTAGAGTTTGACGTCAAACGTTTGATCGACGTCGCGATACATTTCACTTGGCATTTTAGACAAAACCATACTCAGCCCGGTTCCGTTCGTTATACAGCTATATATTATAATATTGAAAGGGGGCACATTGCCAGAAATGCATAACAAATTGAAGAGTACAAATGTATGTAACGGTCCCTAATACATATGTGATCAGATCTGCAACTTACACCAGGTAATTATATGTACGTGCGAATGACCGTCTATTACAAGAAATTTTAACGAGCCGGTGACTTCAATGAAAAACAATAACAGAATCAATTCAATAAAAACGTAGCGTAATTACAAGGCAGCTTGTTTATTCAGACTATTTGCTAGTCAATCGAATGTGAATCGAATTTATTATGGAAAGGTTTCACGAGATGTTGTTGAACTTTTAATGCGGGGATAGCACGTTGTCTGACGTAAGTAACGTGTTCTGAACCGCTTTACATAGCAACATACGATTCGTTTATTTGCCATTTATTGGACATTCATCAACGACTTTACTTTTAAAATTTCCAAACACGTTGCTTATTGTACTCAAATAACATTCACTCGAAGGACTATTCTAGACTCTACGTAACACTCGGTCGTGTTCAACGTTTTGTAGCATTTTGTAAACCTCATTCAAGACTTGCAGATCGATTTCTATATTGTGTGTAAAGGATTGAGATATTTTTGCATGAGAAAAAAATGCTAACGCTGCACTGATTTTATTGTACCATCAAAGATTCATTAAACACCTGCGTGCATGTTCATTCGAGAATTCTAAAAAATCAAAAGTCATAATTTACATATATTTCGTTAATATATGGTATGCCACTAGTGCTATTAAGCCTACGTTACTATTTATATTTTGGGTAAGATCTAAATGACTAAATACCATTCATGAAATTATTTAAGCCGTTCATTCATGAAAAGTAGACCGTTTTATAAAACTGCTTTTAATACACAAGGGCACAGTTTTTAAATACTTATTAATCTGTGTAGATGCTAAACTTTATAAAATTGAGCTGTCTTTACTAAATGCGTTTTCGAATATTTTCATATTTTAAAAATTCTAAACTGTTAAAGCAAAACATTTAGCCACCGTCTGGTTTTCAATTAACCGATTATATCCCCTGCATGAACCTAGGTCAAATTGGCCCTGGTCAAAATGACCCCCGTCCCTCTTCATGCCTCGCAATATACACGTATATATATGCGTGCGCGATATATTGGAAAGTGACAAGTACTGTAATTAACAAGGGTGACAAAATAGCCTCATTTTCACTTCAGTTGATCAGGTGACCCTGCTTTTTTTTGAGAAAGTCCTTTAGTTTTCAGACGAGGTTACATCGGTGACACACCTGGGCAAGAGACAACAAAGAGACAATATCGATGCCATTCATGTATTTTTTTTCAATTTACGTCTTTCATGTCCTATTGACTTGGAACAGAAAACACAAATAAAGCTGAACGAACTGAATCGATGGCGAATATTGCTTTTGATGAAAGTCAAGTTGTGTATGACAAAAATACAGTGTTTTTTTCTGTTTTAGCATTGGTTTCCATTCCATTTATTGTTTAAATATTGGGACATATAAAAAATAAATATATTTTCTCAACTGAATTTCAGGGCTTTTGCAAAATAATAATAAAACGTATGAGCTTAAAATGATAGATTACAAGTGGCACAGCCCCGGAAACATCACTTGTTCTGACCTTATAGTCGTTATTGTTTAATTTTTGTGATACACTGTGTATAGTATTTATTCTACAAACACATGAAGAACTACCATTGCTAGAATTGTTGTTGAAATCTATAATGAAAATGAGTTAAATGTAAAATAAGGCTGGCACATCAACATGATCTATCCCACTCGGCAAAGGTTGGTCCTATTCCCGTCCGTCTGACGTCATTTACGCACGTCCTTTCTTGGTCCTACATTGAGCCCAGGTGAAAGTTTGCCGATCGTAATTTTTTAGACGTCGTTTCGCCGTCAATATCTGACACCGAGAGGAAGTTAAGTGAACGACGTCTGCTAAGACCTTAAATGCGACGTCCTAAAGTGGTCCGCATTTCGCCATGTATGAATGTTTTAGGGACTTCATTTTTCTGACGTTATTTAAATTGCCCACCCATTTTTATTTAAAAATGTCAAATATATTTCTTATAAATATCATATATATATATACATTTTTGGCGAGAATGATAGATATTCAACTGAACCATATTATTCCTATTCGAAAGTGACAATTATCAAACTAAGAATTGTCCAAAATCCAAATTTGCATTTTTTCGAGGGGTATTCGCAATGCTATTTGACAGTAAATTTAATTCGGGTCCTTGTAACGTCGAATCACGTCACGACCAGGATAAAATCTCCTTACAACGTCATATTGCGACGTGAAGGTCACGTCATATTTACAACGTCACAAGGACGACTTTAATAGCACGTCGCGACAACGCCTTATAAGCGACGTTATACGGACATATTAATTAGTCATGTCATAAAAATACGTCGTTAACCCGATGTATTTTACATCGTAGCGACGTCCTATTTGCGTCGCGGACGTCGGGACGTAAAACTGCGTGATCAGGACGTTCTTAGGAAGTTGCTTGCCGAGTGGGATATAACTTATTTTCAATTAATATTATTGTGAAATTATAATTCATTGATCTATCTATTTTTTGGAAGCCAAAGCTCAGTTACAAATGGGACTGTATTGCAAATTTATTAACCAGCATAAACATTATAACTGAACTTACATTTGATTATTTTCAAGTTATTTTCGGGACACACAAGGTTCGTCAGGGCCTGGTCACACTGGTATAGAACTCTACCTTTTTTTAAACAAGCGCCTTCCATGTACATATTCTTAATCAAAGGCTTGAATATGTTAAAAAAATATCAAATATAATGTCAAATATTATGTTAAAAACAATGTTTGTTCATGAAAAAAGAAGCTCTCAGTGTATTCAGACCGTAATAATTGTATTTCAATTAGAGAGTTCCCTCGATAGTTCAACATAAAAATGATGTGTGGGTACCCCCATGACATCTCTATGGAATAGACACAATCTCATTATCCTTTTTTGTTATTATTTGGAAGAGTAAATTGCCTGCTATTCATCATGCAAAATAATCTTTTAAAAATACAATTGTAGTGATTATTGTCTGACCAAATCGTAATGTATTTATCGTCAAATATGTCGAAGTTCAGTTTGCCTTGACATGGTAGTTAGATGTGGTTTAAAGGGACCTTCGGGTCTTGTCTAAAAGGGACAGTTAAGAAATACAACATGTACAATATCCATCGTAATATCGCACTAGTGTTGAGATTTCTCACTCGGAATTTTAAAAATTAAGACGTGACACAAAGAGGACGTACTAATTGGGTACATACGAAAGTCTTAGGGACGTCATTTAACGTCTCGTATGTCTCGAAGTCGGATAGAGTTAATTCGTACCCCGATATTGACGCACGTTTCAATCTGCGGCGGTTTGTTTTACTATTTTAGATACATATTTCTAACGTTGACCATAAAGCAGCAAAAGCACCTTTACTTGAAAAGATTATGTTACGTATAGATGATCATTCTGAGACGGGGCTTTAGAAATTTACACCGTTTTCACTGCAATATATTGAGGAGCAGCTGCTTGTGAATTAATCCATTTTTACCACCACTCACTTGAAAATTGCACATTTGTTGGTGCTATTTTGCCAACAACAATTATTGATAAATGATAAAGAAATGAAGCAGTCCGTTCATTGATTTATGATCACGTTTCGAAATTGAATCTGCTCGCTTCATAAACAGCTTTAACGATTCTCAAATGTCTGTTCACATACGAATCAGACTTATCATCATCAGACCCCATTCTGGTTTGGGTCAGGGTAGACAAAATAGGCATTGAATTGTTCCTGAGATAACTACGTAAGACTATAGGATATACACGGAAATTATGGGGGAAAAATGAAGCGCTCGCTATGTTTATGTGACAACTGAAATTGCATGGCACATACGTTGAATTCGAATTCATATTTATGATTCTAAGAAAATGATCCAAACATTTATGATTATTTAAATTGAAGTAGAATTTATTTGGTGTAATGTGAGCAATGGAAACATGTTTATGGATCTGTACTATGAATATGTTGGATTTACAAACCGAAGAAACATAAATTTCCCACCGCATTAATAATGCGCTTTTCATGGAAACATCCATATTAAGTAATAATTTGAATTCAAAAGACCCTAATTATTTTGTCGTTTTCCCACAGGCGAGGATTTAGATGGA
>LQRL01050085.1:17095-27280 GCA_001703475.1 Hydroides elegans | reverse complement strand
CCTCTCTCTCTCTCTCTCTCTCTCTCTCTCTCTCTCTCTCTCTCTCTCTCTCTCTCTCTCTCTCTCTCTCCGAGGCTTTCGCTCCCTCTGAACCTTATCATTTTCTGAACTTCCAAATATGCCCGATCGCTTAGGAATGCTCACTACTAGCAGCATTAATATTGATAAACACCACTTACTACAAATGTAAGTATTCATTAACAAAATGTTTACAAGACTAGCATTTTTACCATAGACTTCTATTCTATTCTTGAATTTATTTTATCCACTTAATCAGGAAAAGTCACCTCTATGCTCAAAGAGCCTCGCCTGGCCGTATTCTACTCGCCTCCAAAGCACGACCTGAAGCTAAACTATGACGAGTAGATGCGCCTTGAACAAATTTTACCTCCTTCTGAACACCGATTCTAATTATATGTTTGTTTCGGTTCTTTCTCTAGGACAAGTCACCTCCATGCTCAAAGAGCCCCGTCTGGCCGTGTTCTACTCACCACCGAAACACGACCTGAAGCTAAACTATGATGAGGAGATGCGTCTTGAGCAAATGTCCGAGGAGACCATTCGACCGTGGCCCGATACTGGTAGGCTGTGGATTCGTCTGAACCTAAGTCGAATGTTTACAAAAAAAAAAAATAAAAAAAATAAGAAGAAACGACTTAAGACAGGAAATTTACCCCTTACGACTATTTTTCCTTAAAAAATGTATAATGTTGAGATTTTTGCATCATACATGTATGTTGTAACTCGAAATGTCTATAAAACAAGACATTTATGTTTTCAAAAATGCTTTGACCATTCAACCGATTATTGCTGTTAAGCAGAACTATAAAGTCTATATAATTTGGGAAACTATTTTGTCAAAATATATTAAAGCTAAGAACAGTTTACCAAACAATCGACAATGCAATCGCTGTTCGACGATTGCCTTGCTTTTTTCATTTATTTCATTCCACATTTTACAGAACTGTTGTTCATGGAAGATCCGGAGTACCAGGGTCAAATCAACGAGCTGATGGAATTCGTACAGAACTCCATGGATATGGTCGTCGACTATTCCTATGTAAGTCGGCTTCTTGTTTTATGGGATTCTATTTTTTAAAAAGGAAGGGCGATATATTTTAACATTTCACGTTCGAGGCAGTATCATTATTGCGATCTGCTGCCGATGAATAATTTACTGTTTTTTTATAGGTGTCAGGACAATTCTTCCAGTTGATATCAAGGGATATAAGAGATATCAATGCATAAAAACCATACTGATCAAAGTTTCACATTTGTTGCCCTTTGCTAAAAAAAAAAAGTTAAAATAGACTAAAGAAAGGGGCCTGGCACATTCTAAATAAACCTCTCAAATGCTTATAAGGTTTTTATCGTTTTCAACATGACTTTACGCAACTGCGTAAAAACGGCGCTTGATATTTTCTTTATTTCAAAAAGATATTTTATGAAAGATACACCTGAACATTGTATGATTTTATTAATTTTTTTTTCGCCAATTAATAGGATTTCGACCGCTACTGCGACATGGTAGAGCGCTCTCGGCGCGTGGACGTCGAGGGCTCGATGGGCAAGAAGATGTGGAACACGGACGAGTTCAACCACGTGCTCAAAGTACACACAGAACAGGTATAGAAACAAATACAATTAAGTGACCTTGTGGTTAGTTCCTTTGTATGGTTCTGATCGAAAAAAAACTGGTTCGGTCTTCGAGTGATATGCATATATCGGCCTACCAAGCCAAAAAAAAAAGTATCTACTGGTAAGGGGGAGGGGCGGTTGAGGGGAGCAGGGATGGTTTAGTCATGTGGTTGCCTGCCCCTTCCCTTACCACGTGGTAAAAAGCTTATAGATTATAGACCGGAGTCATTAGATAGCCGGTATCCGAGGGGCATTTGAACGCATGTGCAAAACCTTACTTTGTTAATCATGCACGCATACATTTATACGTTTAAGACATTGATTTGAGATGTTTATCGATCAGACCAAAATAGATTTTTGTGTATTTCACTATCAACGGCAGCCGCTCTTAACAGGTGCGAGCGATGAACGCAATAACCAAAGAGCGTCGCCTGGGTCCCATTGTCGTACACAAACAGTTTCATGATAAATCAATGCTTGACAGCGTGTTTCTACCCCTGTATTTTCAATGTATAAAAAATCCATAAAAAACCCTCAATTTCCTTTACTTAGGTTCGCGCCATGAACGCTATGACCAAAGAGCGTCGCCTGGGTCACATCGATGTACGCATGCAGGACTTTTGCGACGCCTGCAAACCATATCCCGAAAGCTTTCAAATTTTCGCTCTCATATGAGCATAATATCACTCAAATCGACATTTCATACCAAATCCTGCTCACATGCATGTTTACACTGCTACGAGATGTAAACCGATCAGCTGGAAGACAATTTTTCTTCATTTCAATAAATCCTTCTCTTAATAGGTGCGAGCAATGAACGCCATGACCAAAGAGCGCCGTCTGGGTCACATCGATGTGCGCATGCAGGACTTTTGTGACGCCTGCAAACCATACCCAGAGGGCGTACTCAAGGCCGTTGTAGGAAAGCTGCCGAGTATTGCTTATACGAGGAATGAGGAGCTGCTTACCATTATCAAGGTAAAAAATAATATAGCCCTGAATCTGTGACCGTATGTAGTTTTGTGCATCATTTAACATATAGTCTACAACATTCAAAACAAAATTATGAAGCAAATAACGGTTTTCGTCGGGTATGTAAATTAGGAGATGTTCATGTTGCTATTAATTTATAGGCCTACATTTATTCAAAAGAGAGATACATGCTCACAATTAATACTTTAATCTGCTCAAGCTGCCTTGTACACAGAACTAATTTGAATGCAATATATATTCATGTATATAATAACAATAAAACATTTTGTTTGAAATAGAGTGCTTAGCGAAAGCAGGACAAATATTCGACCACCGTGGAGGGTTTCATGGAGCATATTATTCAAATAATTAATTCTTATTCTGGTACTTATATTCAATTTAGATGACCATGTAACAATGATATGATAATATTGTATACAGAGCGCCTCAAGAAAGCTGGACAAATACCCCACTACCGTCGAAGATTTCGTCGAACATTTAGCCTTCCTGGGAAAGATGACGACTGAAATGCCGGCGCTGGAAAAAGAGTTCGACATCGTCACCAAATTATACACGATTTGCAAAGACTATGAAGTGGAGACGAAACCGGAGGAGCTGGCTCTGTATCAGACGCTGGCGCCCAGCTTCCAACATCTTAAGGTAAGTGGATCATTAATTGTAAAGAGATAAGTTTCACTATTTCATTGCTGTTAGAGTTGTACCTATGTGAAACGAATCCTTAATTGAATAAGTTATCTGTTCTCTCTCAGTATATGACAGCTTCTGGGTTTTTGCGGCGCTCAGGATTGTGCCGAAACAAAGGGTTAACATGTAATGTGCAAAGTTCAGTGAACCAAACAAAGATACTGATTAAGCGTTTTATCCAAGCACAATAGGATTTCAGAACCTCACAAATTCTCCTAAAATCGATTAACCGAACAGTTTACGAGGTTCAACGAGGTCTTACTGTATAAAACGCATCAATTTGCATTTGGTTCTAAATATACCGTTTTGCGTTTCAGACTGTGATCCTGTACGCCGAAGCCAAGAAGGAAGATAACATCCGCAAATTCACCAACGACCTCGACAAACTCATTCACGGCATGCGCTTCAAGATCATCGACATCAAGGAACAGGTAACGGGGCGATACTTGCATGGTATAGATAGATAAATGGTCTGATTGGAAAGGGTAGAGTTTAGACCGTCTTAATGTGAACTCATGCATTTTTGCTGATAGTTGGCCTCGACATGAAGGAGCTGGTAGGATATTCTTAAAAAAAGGTAAATATATATCCTTCTCAATTTTCAGGCTTCAATCATGAATAAAGGCACCTTAAAATGTGGAATTATTCAATTTTTAATAGCTAATAATTCTTCTTAAACTCTACCTACTAGTAATTCTACATCATATTGTATTTCAGATAAAAAAATATTTT
Source organism: Hydroides elegans (assembly GCA_001703475.1). NCBI lineage: Eukaryota > Metazoa > Annelida > Polychaeta > Sabellida > Serpulidae > Hydroides > Hydroides elegans. The sequence goes on along the minus strand of LQRL01050085.1, from coordinate 23,233 downwards.
GTACGCGACCCGGTCCTGCTCCACAGCGCACAGGTTTTCAATTGATTCCTTTACAATGTGACAACAAATGTATGTTAATGTTCCAGGTCCGTGATCCCGTCCTCCTGCATGGCGACACGATGGCCTCCACGGCCCTGGAGAAGATCACTTATCTTGCTGAGGAGGTCACTGACCTTTCAAACAAGGCACGCAGCTATGCGAATTACCAGGAACGCTTCGGGAGCAGTCTGACGAATACGAAACGATTTTCTGAGTGAGTTTACTAACTTTTGTTGAGTACGGGAGATATAACCGTAGATTTCGATGATGCGCGACCTATATATATGATAAAGTTTTCTTTTATAAGAATAATTTTTTTTAGCTTAATTGGCCTAACTTAAAACATTGGTCAGCACATGCGGTTCGTAATCTACGGACCAGCTTCGATCCATGCAGTAGACATAATTGTTCCCTAGTGCGAAGTTGGTTTTAGTGTGATACATTGCCTTGAAGTTTGAATCTATCGCGCTAAAAGATCATCGTAATGTATTAACCACAACGTATGCTTATAATTAATCAGTAACTCTTTCAATTCAAACAGAGAGTTCCTCCTGATGGACCGCGGTTCCGACAACAGTGCGCAGGAAATTCAACAAGAACTCTCGGAGATTGAACGAGACCTAACCTTACGCCGGCTCCTCTGGGAATCCCAAGAGGAATGGGACAAACTGGCAACAGAATGGACCGGAACAGCGTTCGATGCTTTGAATGTGGAGCATTTGCAGAAGAGTGTCAATAGGTTTACTCAGACGGTCTATATGCTGGAGAAAGGTAGGTGTGGGGAGACTGGGGATTTGGGATTAGTTGTTTTTGTTTGGAATCTGCTGTATTGTGTTTGGTTGGTTTGTGTTTGTTGGCTTCTACATAGCTAAGTTTAGAGGTTCCTTTCAATGTTATTTGCTGTTTTAAAGGCGGCTTTTAAAGATTGCTTAAACTTAATTTTGGATTCATTTGTGTTTTGTTTTGCTTCATTGTTTTAATTCTAATCCACTTATTGTACAGGGTTTTGTTGTAATCATATTGTACATACAATTGTACCTACAGTTGCTGTGTTTGTTTTAATTCAAATGTTTAAAATGTGTTTAAAATCACTGTTTTAACAATTAAGTTATATTTGTGTTTGCCTTGTAACTTCTAAATAGTAACAATATTTTTTTTTGTTTTATGGTGTTTTTGTTACGTATTTCATAACTTGTAAACACAGTTAACGAATTTTGCTTTACAGCCAAATTTTCTTTGATTAAATATTTTTGAATATTTTCTGCTTCACTTATTTTCATATGCTTTGTCTATTAGCCAATAGGAGACTTTGGAGTGAGTAATCGAGAAGGGTTCAGAGCGCATGCATTGTACAGATATTTCTTTATTTTCAGCTTGTGTATATAACTATGTTTATAATATTTCAGTGCAAATCATATATAAAAATAAGTTCGAGGGTAAGGCATTTTTTTATGGAAAAAAGTTACAAGATGTGATTATTGTCAAAAAATAATAGCTGATCAATATCACAACCCCAGTTCATTAATGCACTGGCTTTCTTCCATTTGCGCGAAAGGATTTTTTTAGCTGTTGAATAGAAGCGGAAGGGCATCAAATTATAGTAGAATATAGCGATTCAGAGAATTTTAGAGAAAATGGCACTTAAAAATGATGAAGAATCAGCTTTTGATTTATTTAAAATTCTATATGCGTCAACATAATATTGACAAAGGCAAATAAAAGTCGAGTTTTTATAAATAATAGGAGGGTCAGCTGGATATGTTTCATAAGATAAGATAACATAAGATAAGACTGTATCCGTAGTAAATGAATATTCGAACACATTATATTCAATCAGCAAGTAAACCATTTTTTTTTAAATGGTCCTCTTCTTTTCTAGCGATTGTAAGATATATGCATGTTAGCACACAGTTCCTAATGAGTTTACTTGCACATCACTTAACGTGATCATACATTGCACAATAGTTTTTAGAGTAGTTTGCATTTAGATTAACATTTGAACGTTCGTCGAATTACTTTTTTCTATATCAACTTCCGCTGTGAAGCTTAATGTAATAAACAATAATGTATTTTTGCAAATTGAGTGTACGTTAGGCACAAAAAATACTTAAAATGTCATAAAAATGTAAACCTGTACAGTGTGACTATTTAGCACTCTTAAATGTATGAACGTTATCCTCAAAATTAATAACATAATAAGTTTGAATCAAACTATTCTTTACAATTTCTAACAACATTGTTTGGTAAGATAAAATGTGCATAAGATTATGTGCCATTTCTACAATTGCATTTTTATACTCTCGTTCCATAGGACTTCCCCACAACGAGGTCGTACCCCGTCTCAAAGAGAAGGTCACCAACTTCAAGGCCGTTATGCCTTGTATTACGTCATTGCGCAATCCGAGTCTGCGCAGTCGGCACTTCCAGACGATTCAGCAGACGATTGGCAAGGCCATTGAGAGGGACAAGCACTTCACGCTGGGCAATCTGCTCGAAATGAACGTAAGTTAGCAAGGTTTGATATTTCTTGAGGGTTTGGAGCTATGTAATACGAAATACTTACCTGTGTATGTGCAACGACGCCCACTAAACACATACATTCGTGACCTGAACCATTTCATTTCACTTCATTTATGCATTGTATCGTGGCTTATGAACAGTTTTAAACGTTTCTCAGGAAGGAATTCATATTTTTTAAGATACAATCATCAATATTGCGATATCTTCACGCGCCTATATTACTCTGCTGCTTTATTTAACTGAAATTTAACACTATGGTACTATATTCAAATGCTATCACTACGCTTCATAGTTACTAGATAAAATAAAAAATATCTTCAACCCATTTTACAGCCCAGCTTTAATGAAATCATAATAATAATTTCCGACACACAGATAATCAAGCACAAAGATAAGATCCAGGACATCTCGACCACAGCCACCAACGAGGCGACCCTGGAGCGCATGCTGCAAAAGGTCATCGACCTTTGGCAATTGACCGACTTCCGGCTACTACCGCACCCTAGCGGACAAGTGATGATAGTGGCGGCCGCAGACGATATTATGGCAATGCTGGAAGAAAGTCAAGTCACTGTGGGCACGATTAGGGGATCGAGATATGTTGGGCCGATCAAGGTATGTAATGCTGGACGTTTCTAAGTAAGTTTATAAGGGGATCGAAAGGGGATCGAAATATATGGGACCTTTTAAGGTAGAAACTGCAGGGTTGCCTATAAGAAATGAGTAAAGCTGTATGAAGAAGGCAAGAAAAAATGTCTATGGTATTCTATGCCTAAAATTTGCACTTCAATTCATTTGCCATCCTGTATTGAACAATATGATTTAACAGTTTTATATAATTAAATTTTCCATTAAAATTCATCGGAATGATTAATGTATCTGTCCTCTTTAAGGTATTGTGGTTGATCTTAAAAAAAAACAAAGCTAAACAAAATCACCGAAAAAATATACCGTTTATCACTTACAAGATAATGTAACTAAGTTTCACATATTGAAAATGGACCTTTAGTCGGCGATTTATCTCCCATGTTCTTTTTAACCCAGCTTTCGTGAAACGAAAACTGGGTTTGTGAGATCGGTCGGTGTCGTCCGCCGTTAGTTAGTTAGTTAATTAGTTGGGTAGTAAACTTTTTCATAAAAACCTATCTTCTCCCCCAGTTTTGGTCGTAGAGCTTTCAAACTTTAACACAAGCTTCTTTATGGTCACGTCATTTTGGATTGTGCTTTTGATGACGATCGAACCATTGTGGTCGCCATGGTGGACTCCGCCAATTTGGTCCTCTATATAGTAAAAAAACTCTTAGCTATATAATCTATCTCCTCCCACAGTTTTGGTCGTAGAGCTTTCAAACTTGTACACAAGCTTCTATATGGTCACCTCATTATGGATTGTACTTTTGATGACGATCGAACCATTGTGGTCGCCATGGTAGACTCCGCCAATTTGGTCTTATATATAGTAAACAACTCTTAGCTATATAATCTATCTCCTCCCACAGTTTTGGTAGTAGAGCTTTCAAACTTTAACACAAGCTTCTATGTGGTCACCTCACTATGGATTGTGCTTTTGATGACGATCGAACCATTGTGGTCGCCATGGTGGACTCCGCCAATTCGGTCTTATATATAGTAAAAAACTCTTATCTTTATAATCTATCTCCTCCCACAGTTTTGGTCGTAGAGCTTTCAAACTTAAACACAAGCTTCTATATGGTCACCTCATTATGGATTGTGCTTTTGATGACGATTGAACCATTGAGGTCGCCATGGTGTACTTCGCAAAAACCGCCAATTTGGTCTTCTATATAGTAAAAAAACTAGTTGCTGTTGCACCTATCTCCTCCCACAGTTTTGGTCGTAGAGCTTGCAAATTTTAACCAACGCTACCCTATGGTGTCCCCAACCCATATTGTGCTCTGGATGACGTTCGAACCATTGTGGTCGCCATGGTGGACTTCGCCATTTCCGCCAAATCCGGTCTTCTATATACTCAAAAGTCTATTTAGCACATTCCGCATGACCATATACCATATGCTATCGATAAGACAGGTCTTATGGCGTGTATTATTATATACAGGGTCCGTAGCGTCCTTGAAAATACTTGAATATACTTGAATGCCGAAATTCCTTCAAGTATACTTGAATATACTTGAATTTGAGAATATTTCCTTGAATATACTTGAATTCGGTTTTGTAATTAATTTGTGATAATTATATTACAATATTATTTTTTTGTGTATTTTTTTCGCGCCTGCGGCGCAGATAATTAAGCACTTATATTTTTCACAATTTACTTTTGAGTACAAATGAAACCGAAAATGAATATTCAATGTAACTAAACATATCCAAACATGTTATAATTGTAACCCTTTGAAGCGTTGAGTAACCTAAATAAGTTCTCTGTTCTTTAGGACTTGAGCTGAAGGTCATGGGGATTTGGTTATAAGGTACATTAGTGAAGGCACTGCATTTATGAATTGATCTTTTTGTAGCTTTAACTGAATTCCCGATGTAATCGGGCGAAAAAAGTGATATCTACCGAAAAAATGTAATACTAATTGTGAATTCATGCTGTACCGTTTGGCTTTTAGCCAAAAGAAATCACCACTGGCGCTTATTTTGACCCTCTGCCTGCTTAGATTAGGCGCGCCCGCAATTTCATTTATTTTCAATATGAGCACATTTAAAATAAATATTTATTCATTATTATTGATAGTCTGTATAAAAATCGCTCGCGCCTTCGGCTTTCGCATTTACTACTAATAGTTACTAATACTTGGCTATTTCAGAAAGTGCGGGCATATATGCCATTCAATTTCGGATGATAGTATATCACTAATATCCGACGTTTTCCTGGGCGCATTGGTTAGGAATTTATTTATTAAAACCTGAATTATCAGTGGGCGCACAAGCATTTTTTTCGGTAAAGTTTTGTGAAAGTGCTGCGCCCGTTTATGGTGCTAAAAATTCTTCCCCGTGATATGCTCCTGAAGTTTGCATATAGAAATTGAAATAGTAAATATTAAAAAAGATAAGCATGTCAAATAGGTACAATACATAAGATAAACAGTGTGCAATATTATGCTTTTAAATTAAGGCTTTAAAATGTTATTTAAAATGAATATTTAGATGCTTGAAAATCCTTGAATGTTTTTCGCGAAAATCCTTGAATATACTTGAATATACTTGAATTTCAATTACGATTTTCGCTACGGACCCTGTATATACACGACCAAACCTGCCGCAAACAGAATGGTTGGTCATGCGGGGGCTCTTGTGTTGGTTGATAGCCTCCAATGATTGATACGTGCGTTTTTCTCATTAAGGCATGCCTTCTGACTTTAAGTTATTGATTTTTATGTCTGTTGAACATATCAACTGTTTGAATCACAGCTGTTACACACCTTGCCGAATAGCTCAGTCAGTTGTGTTTCGGCTTCATGTCCCAAAGGTCGTGGGTTCGATCCTGGATTCAGCTCGTAAATATTTTTCCTTGAGCAAATGCAAGACATAATATTCTCATGTATGGTGCCTTTAGTAGATAGCCATATCTTTACTGAAAGTCTTTGATTATATATA
>LQRL01050085.1:0-16864 GCA_001703475.1 Hydroides elegans | reverse complement strand
TAGTCATAAGGTCGTGGGTTCGAATCCCAGCTTGTACAAACGATTCCTAAAAATAATGGTATAATAATAAAAACAAGTAAATGTTTTAATAATAATTGTTGATATGCAGATGGTAAAACAAATGGATAACATATGATTTTTATACCAGCATATGCACTTACCTGTTTTTAATACCAGCATATACACTTACCTGTTAAGTCTCATTAAAACAATGAACAAAAACGTGTTTGCTAGTACTTGAAGAGCTATAAAGTAAAGCTGGGTCATTGTCCTTGACAATCTTGTATCAATAGCCACAAGTGGAGGAATGGGAACGCAAGCTACAAGTATTCGCACGCACCCTTGACGAATGGATGACGTGTCAGCGCAACTGGCTCTACTTGGAACAGATCTTTACGACGCCAGACATCCAACGGTAAGTGGGCTATTCGGGTATACTGTTATTCACCATGTATTATAGTATAGTTTCGTTCACTCAAACCCAAGTAACTCCAATAACTGTTAACGTGAAGTGGTTTTAAAAGCTTCGTCTATCTTTTATAAAACCTCGTATAACTCCAAAGAAGTCTCGAGTATGAGATTTTGCTGTAATCACTATTTTATGCGTTCTATTGACAAGTGTAACAGTATTTGCGAGTCAGTCAACTGCCACTTAATTTCTTTAAATAGGAGAACAAAGCTGATCAAATGTTAACCTTTTTAAAATTAATAAATGCAAATAAATAGATAAACAATTTAAATTAAAAGAAATACGGATAATGTCAGAAATTATAAAGAGCTTGGATATATATCATCATTGATTCTTAACCTAAAATAAAGAAGCTTATCCAATTGTAATTTTCGTACTACGTTTTCTTCCTTGTTCCCTACACGTCATTGATTTCATGTGTCCATTGGTTTGCAGACAACTTCCGAACGAATCCAAGTTGTTCGCCCAAGTGGACAAGACATGGAAGGATATCATGCGCAAAACCGAAGACAGACCGAATGCATTAAAATCTGCTACATCATCGGGAGTACTAGAGGCTTTGCAGGCAGCCAATGCCAATTTGGAGAAGATACAGAAATGTCTCGAGGTATGTTGGCCTAAACGTTTAGATTCCTACATATTGATGTTTAACTTGAAGACAACCCGAACCAAAACATCCTGAAGAAATGATTCCTGTTCTCATGTTGGTAACGAAATGAATGCACAAACTAAAACAATATTTGCTATAATCCAGCGGAGTATTCAACTCAATTTTCGATTAAAGAATATCTTAGCGATGGCGTATAATGCAAGTCACTTATAGTGGTCACGATAAAAATTGAAATAATGAGCAAATATTCAACTATTAAATTCAAAATATTATTTGAAGAAGATTTAAGATTTTCTAGACTTCATTGATATTATAGCCTTGAGTTTATATTTCAAACAACTTAATCGATACAACCCCTTTTTTCAGGACTACTTGGAGACGAAGCGCCTGGTTTTCCCCAGATTCTACTTCCTCAGCAACGACGAGCTGCTTGACATTCTGGCTCAGTCCAAGAATCCGGATGCTGTCCAGGTAATAAAATCTTGGCCCCTCGCTTGCCTGCGAGACATGCTGTCATTAGAACTGAGAGTTTTATTACATGCCTGCAAGTTATTTTATAAAGAAATGATAAGGAAACTGCCAGGGCAGTAAAATGCCGAACCGGCCCTCGACCATTCTATTTTCGACATAGGGGGTGACAGGATATTGCAACGCGAATAAAACCACTTTTATTTTATCTTTAACATATAAAATCATCAGAAAGGCATATAATAAAAATAATACTTCATGTTTTGAGGGCAATACGTTGATTGCTGGACCCTCTGGCACGGGGTTAGACGGACGTCAGGCTTCGCCTTCGGTCCGTCCTTCCCCCTTGCCCTCGGGTCCATCAATCAGCGCATTGCCCTCAAAACATGAAGTATTATTATAATATTTGTTGTTTTTTTTTCCTGAATTTGCTATGCACAATGAAGATAAAACTCTTATAAGGATTCACAGTGAAACTTTAAAACAAATCGAAAATCAGTATTTTCAGTTTCTTGTTGTATAAAGGAATGGTCTATTAACGTTTACGTAACTTAAAGACGAATAAGCATTTTGAAATGGGTGTTGCCTTTTCATGTGCCTTGATTTTCATCCAATATGAGATAATTTTTGAATCCATTGATGAAAATCGCAATATTTGAACAAATTTGAACAAAACAAATATTTGCACATTTTCTTTTACCTGATCACCCTATCTGTAACATATAACAGAAATACCTTAATTGATTTATTGAATATTTTAACTAAAGCCTCACTTGGGCAAGTGCTTCGGCAACATCGCCGCATTGGACATCAAGCAGATTCCACGTCAACCCCTGTCGGTGAAAACAATGACGTCAGCCGAAGGAGAGGTCATCTCTATGCCAAAGTATGTGACAAATTAAATCTTCATTTCAAATTTGATTTAGAGCAAAATTCAAACTGAAAATATTTATAAAATCAAACATATACTAGGATTAATATTTATAAAATAACAGTATTTTTTTCTTCGTTGACCAGAAACGTGCGCGCCAACGGGCCAGTAGAACAGTGGCTGGGCAGTGTCGAGTCAGGCATGTTCGACACGGTTAAACGGTAAGTACATCAGTTGAAAACAAAATTGTAATAAAATGACCTTTGCTTTGTTTATTTGATGAATTGATCGGTGTGAATTAAGAATGAAAATAAAATTCGCGAATAGTTAAATTGGCGTTTCGGCGTCTCGTAAAATTTGACGACTCGGTTATAAATCACTTCCTGAAATATTAACTAATCGTCTTCACACATTTTTTTGCAGACATTTGCGCCTTGGCCTGGCTGATTATCAAGGCCTCGGCTTAGAAGACTGGGTGCTCAAGCATCCGGGCCAAGTTGTGCTCACTGTGGTAAGTTTAAGGGCTTTATATTTTTTTCTGGGGAATAGTTGTAGTATTTATTTTGAATAACTTGAACACACTCTAGAATGTGTTATAGAGTTTAACGAGGCTAAGCAAGGGTGCACCTGAAAAAGCGTCGACTTTTTGTTAACAGCTTTTATATATGCGTCTTTAAATAAAAAAAATGCAACAATTCTAGAGGCATTTTAGATAACGTTTAAATATTTATTTACGTTATTATTGCACTTTAAATTAGCATCATTTAAAAGCTAAAAATGACGCATACCTGTATTGTAGCATTGGTACAATAACCTGTTCTCTTGAATATCCAAACGAGTTTATCAATATGCTGAACGAGGCTAAGTTTGAGATATTCATTGCCTATTTCCTGATATCCAGCTGGATATCAGAATACTAGCATACTAGAATGTGTTATAGAAATTGTTTGTTACAAGTGAGCATATTTGATACCTTCGATACGGAAACCCCGATGAAAATTCCTTAAAATGCATTTCACAAGTTGCTGCATATAGACTATTCATTCATCAATATTGACCAAAGTTAGAATAAGTAGGGCCACTAATAAACAAACAATAATGAACATAAACCACATCGAGTTACATTTACATGCATTTTATATTTTGTCTCACACAGTCACAAATCATCTTCGCTAAGCAAGTCACCTTCTGCCTCAAGAACGCCGACCCCTTGAAACAGCTGACTGGTTTCAAAGACAAGAACATCCGCCAGCTGAACCAGCTGGCTAGACTGGTGTCCACAAATCTGCTTGCTCATAAGAGATTGAGTGTCAACGCGCTGTTGACCATTGCGGTGCATAACAGGGACATACTGCTGAATTTGATTGATGATAAGGTGACGAAGCTGGACAACTTCGAATGGACAAGGTAATGAATCTTGTTTTAATCACGAGTGGCTCCGCCTTCAAGCGATTTCAATTTAAAACACGTAAAAAAGTGTTAGATCATGATGTATTTCGTATTTCATACTATATCCGTTCTTTGATGATAACCCATCCCTAACCTCCCCACCCCTCCCCCCCCCAACATCACGTTGTATTTGTTGAGGAACTAAAACCAATCTTTAGTTCTCTTAAAATCATGGCTTTGTGACCCCAAAAGAAACTAAACCAAAAACACAGAAAATTACCCATAAAAATCAATTTTTCTTTTGCAGACTACTATAAAAGCTCCATTAAATCGATTGAGAATTTTCTTTTGCGCACTCTTTTAAACACATATATTTTAATTTTTCAGACAACTACGTTACGAGTGGGAAGAGCAGACAAACCAGTGCAACGTGCTGCAATCCAACGCCTCGTTCACATACGGCTACGAGTATCTCGGCTGCTCGCCGCGTCTCGTTATTACGCCACTTACAGACAGGTATCATAACCACATTTCATATTTAATTGAACACATGATTTTTGTTTGTGTGGAAATGCATCCTTGGACTTAAAATATCGACAAAATAGCTACAGATATCTCGAAGTCGATTATTAATATATTTAAGAAATTTAATTACACTTTGCAGCTAAAACAACTGAGCAACAGTTAATCATTAATCGGTTTCCTACAAAAATATTCTAATAAGACTACCACATTAAACATTTTAAGGAAATTTTAGAAGCGCAATGAAATGCTCATGAAATCGTCCCAATCATTAAAGGTTATGGATGGCATTGAACCATACAAATAAAAAACAATCACTATCAAATAAAAACATAAATAACCAAATGAAAACGTCTTTTTTCCCCAACCCTTAATAATTTGATATTTTGTATATGACTACTTTGTTCAGATGTTACCTGACACTAACCGGTGCCCAGCACCTGCACCTCGGTGGCTCCCCTGCCGGCCCGGCGGGCACCGGTAAGACGGAGACGGTCAAGGACTTGGCCAAAGCCATGGGCAAGCAGTGTGTGGTGTTCAACTGTAGTGAAGGATTGGATTTCAAGGTACTTTTGTCATATTTTTGATGATATATTATGTTAATATGTACCACAATTTACAAAAGACCAAACAAAAATAATGAAAAAAAAAACTCAATTACTCAATGAGTTTTGTGTTTAGCTTCGAAGAACCAAATTTCGGAACCATTCTAATAAGGTGCATTATCAAGAGTAATACAAATTATTCGTATTTTATTAAATCATCTATATGGGCAAGATATGCACCCGAAACATCTGTACAGTGTCCAGTGAAATGTGCATAAGAAAAATGTTAAAAATACATATTATAGTGAACAAGAATCATTCAAAGAGTAGCAACTACAATGCTTATATACATACTGAAAGCAATTAGCAATCAAAAACCATCGGTACAATTTCGAATGCGTTGAATACAGATGTTGGGCAAGTTCTTCAGCGGCATGGCTCAGTCGGGCAGCTGGGGTTGTTTCGACGAGTTTAACAGAATGGACATGGAGGTCTTGTCTGTTGTGGCCCAACAGATTCATACGATTAAGACTGCCAAGGACCAAACTGCACCAAGGTCGGTTATATAAAAAAAAGTCTGGTTCAGAAAAAAAACTTTCAAAACTTACATGTATATTCGAAGCAGAAACAGTGAAAAAATGTGGGTTCGTCAGCGCTTCATAAAATTAAAGATTTTCATAAGATACAAAACGGGTTGCTTATTCTGACACATAAACATGATTCAGCAAGAAAATTTAGAGCATTTAGAAATATTTCGACACTGATTATATTTTAAAATGGGTCGCTCACACAAGTCTATATACGCGAACATTTAATTAGTCTTATCGTTACTTTTTCAGATTTGTGTTTGAGGGCAAAGACATCAAGCTGAACAGCACTTGCGGTATCTTCATCACCATGAATCCAACGTATGCGGGTCGTGTTGACTTGCCAGACAATCTCAAGTCACTCTTCAGAATGGTCAGTTTTCGCAAAATATCCAAACTTACAATGCCAACATATATTTATCTTTCTCTTGCCTCAACTATTATCCATTTCTAATATGTGAAAGATAGGTTTCAAGTTTTACGTAAGTCTCTTATTGTAATACAAAAAATAATATAAAAAATAGTAAAAACAGAAATGAGGTTGTTGGAACACGTATGACCCACCCTAAAAAAAATTGTGCCGACTTAGTCACAAGAAATACGGATTGAGCCTAAGTAAAAAATATACTAATTTTGTAACCGGAAAAAAATATGTATCTTTTACAAATTGCTCTTTAAAGTAGACATGTTTACAATGTAGTTTTCTTTTCATCCTTAAAGGTTGCAATGATGGTACCCGACTACGCCCAAATCGCCGAAATCATTCTGTTTAGTGAGGGATTCATTGACGCCAAGTCGCTGTCGAGGAAAATCGTCAACCTATACCAACTGGCCAGCAAGCAACTGTCACAGCAGGTGAAATTTGTATTTTTATTCAATTGTAAATGTCGTATTTAATTTCCATATATGCGTCTACACCATCTGTCTTTTTAAGGATTTTGATATGGTAACAAAAAGATCAGTAGAATTGGCCTACCGTGTGTTGCTTTTGCATTAAATTAAAGAACAGTTTCGTTGTTATCTAAATACTCTAAACTATTAATTTTAAAGTTTAACACGTAACAAACTTTGATATTCATATTTCATGTCGCGTTCAGGATCATTATGATTTCGGCATGCGAGCTGTGAAATCTGTACTATTGATGGCCGGGCAAAGGAAAAGACAAATCATGATCAGGTAAAATATTCGTTGAACTTTTATAATCGTTATATTTAAAAAATGAAATGGCATCAATTGTTAAACACAACACTTAGAAATTCTATCGATTGGTCTGTTTGTAGCATAAGTCTTAGCTAACCATAATTAACATATTTTCAAGGTTTTGAAAATATGTAAATTTTGAGTTTTGCATCATATGCATATCATGGTTATATTAAGCATAATGGTTGGTGTTTGGGTTTCCTTTCTATCATGTCTTGATAAAGCATTTTCAGACATGTGCGTTGTAATTTGTACATTAAAGCTTGTAGTTATAAGATCTTCATTGGAGTCTGATTTTTTTTAATTTAAGAGTTTCTGTTCAAAATATTTAAGTTCCGTTTCAATGTGAGACATACGTTTACAAATGTACATGTTTGTTTATAAATTTAGTTTGCATATTTTGAATCAGTTAAGATAGTTAGGTCTTGCATACATGTTTATACGTTTTCATTTATTTAATTTTAGTGCATTCCAAGAACCAGAGTAAATAAGTCTTTGTACTTTTTTTGTTTTGAATTACGTTTAGCTTATTTTTTCGTTCAAGTTTCCATGCTTACTTTTTTTACCTTTGGCGCAAATAAATTTTCTTTCAGTTTCCAGATTTACTTCTTTCTTTCAAATTGTCATCAATCGCTTCTTTTCAATATAATTTATTCCTGTCTAATTTATTTTCTGAATGATGCGTTTCTTGATTAATTTATTTCAGGAAAACTAACATGAAACGTCATGGCATGTAGGTTATCGCATACTAAATGTTGTCAAAATATGAAGAGCTTCTCACACAAAACACAAACTTTATTATAAAGCAGGACTTTAACTTTAGTGCGGAGCTCTTTATGCATGTTGTTAGGAGTAGGGAATTGTTTTTGTTTCGAATATTTGTGCGCATTGATATCTGCTTATTCGCATGCGCAATTCGGCTTATCGGTAAAAATGCTGATGCACAATTTATATAACAACCAAAGCATGAATCAAGTAAACCTTTGTTGTTCACTTTAGACTCAACTAACATTCCACATGTCAAACTTGTTAAATACATAATTGCATCGCTGCTAAGTACAGCTCAAGTTTCCAGTAATTGAAATGTTTAGGTTTAAGAAAAATGTTCGTTTTCTCATCTTTCCATTTGAATCTTCCTTTTTCAGATAATACTTCTTGTTCAAAAAGTCACTTATTTTTTTAAATTATTTCTTTTGACTTGATATCAAGAGCGTCTACGTTTATCCTAAAATATGTTCGTTACCTATATTTTTCTAACCAAACTTAGTCTTAATCTTAGTGGTCAGTTACACAACTTAATGTCATACATGTAATAGTAACACACATAATTATGCTGTCGTCCCAATAACAATAAAACAGCTGAAAAAAAATGGATCAGAAATGTTATGTAAAACCCTTTATCAAAACTTATTTAAAAAAAAAAATAGGCATTCAGAATTAAAACAAGCAAGAGCTAATAAACTACGATTTTTCAAATTAATTTATATTTCACTCTTTTGTTACAAGAACCCTCAAAACATTATCATATCATTATAAATCAACGTTAGTTTTCCTTGTCAAAATATGCCTTCATATCACTGAAGTTCTTTTGAGTCAACTTTGTTTCGACGGATAAAATTCATATCATCATCGTTTTCTCGTATCGAGATTCCCCCGTCTTAGACATCTAAAATATCCCTAATTAAACCATCTATGTATTATTTCCCTAAAGCGAGAACCTCAAACACATGAACGAGAAAGAGGAGGCGCATATCTTGATCCACGCCCTGAGGGACGCCAATATGCCAAAGTTCCTGGCTGAGGACGTGCCTCTGTTTGAGAGCATTATGGATGACTTGTTTCCGGGTATCAAGCCACCGGAACCGGATCATGGGGCGCTGGAGGTAATCGATGTATTTGTATGATAACGTACGTAATCATACACGTACGTGCATCGCAATGTTTGCATTTTTACATTGACTCCGCTTTACATCAAATGGAAGACTACGAAAGTATTAATTTAGCAAATACTCTTAGGCTATCACCTTAAGATATTCTTATCCTATTAATCATCAAGGAATCGTCCATACAAGATGCTTAAATACTTACATTTGTGACTTAGTACCACTTCATTTAATTATTTGCAGTTGAATTAATCCAGGAGACAAACCAACTATTTAAAAGGCTTCGATCTCAATTAATCCGCTTGGCATAATTACATTTCCAAATGTTCTCTATAATATGATTCGTATCGCTAATGTTAAGACATAATGCCTTTTACTCCAAACAGAAAGCCATCAACCTTGCCATCCGCGATCACGGCCTGCAACACTGGCCCGGCCAGATCGAAAAGGTCAAACAACTCCACAACCAGATTTTGGTGCGTCATGGCGTCATGTTGGTTGGGCCCACCGGCGGTGGCAAGACAACCGTCAGGAACGTGCTACAGAGAGCGTTGGTACTACTACCCACCATGGCTCAGGATGAATTGTTAGAGCAACATGGCGGTGGACTTATGGATAAAAGGAAGATGAGTCTACTGGCGGTAAGTGTTTTAAATTATTAAGAAAGAGTAAAGGCTAAATGTCATGGAAAAAGGCAAATTGTTAGGAATGTGCTACAGAGGGCGTTGATACTACTGCTGATCATGGCTCAGGATGAATTGTTAGAGGCACATGGTAGAGGACTTATGGATAAGCGCAAGATTTGTATATTGGCTGTAAGTGTTTTTGAAAAGTCAATATTTAATGGAAAAAGCCAATTGTTAAGAATGTGCTATTGAGGGCGTTGGTATTACCAACGACGATGAATCATGCTGAACTTTTGGAGGCAGCATGGTGGTGGGCTTATGGATAAACGAAAGATGAGTGTTGTAATAGAAAAAAGGCAAATTGTTAAGAATGTGCTATAGAGGCCTTTGGTACTACTACCGACAATGGCACAGGACGACCTTTTGGAGGCACATGGTGGTGGGCTGTTTGATAAGCGCAAGATGAGTCTACTGGCGGTGATTGGTTTTTAGCTTTAAAAAATAAAACATAATATAATGGAAAATGACAAATTGTAAGGAATGTGTTATTGAGGGCGTTGGTATGACTACCGAACGGCGCAAGGTGGTGGGCTGATGGATAAGGATTCGTCTATTGGCGATGAGTATTATTATATTTTTCTATATCATTGCGGGTTCGAAAGTGTTTTGTGAATGGAAGGGTTCGCTGAATAAAGTACTTATTTGCACTTGGTCCTCTGATAAGCGGAATATAAGTCGGTGAGTGTTTTGATTTAGATTCAAGGAGTAATTAATAACTGAAAACAAGCTTACAATGTTAAGTCATGTCATACAACAAAATCGAACGTTTGTTTTCACCATTTGCTATGTTAAAACTTATCTGTAATTATTCCATTCTATGGATTTTGACAAAGTGTTATACAAAGTACATTAATTAATATTTATTTCAGCACACTGCTAATTTTCGAATACGTCATGATAAAGACTGGGTAAGAAAATTAGGCAATGCGATTCCTCTGTAGTAAGACAATTTTGTAGAAATGCAATAGGTTAGCATTCTTGGTTATAGTTTATAGTTTAAGGGTTTCTTATCGATATTGTTTTGAACCAATTTTGTTAGAATATGTTAGATAATTGAGACATGTTTGCTTCGTCATATTTATTGGAAGGAGTGTGAATTTTGCTTTTTGGTGATAGCATTATTAAATTGATAGAAATGTTGCGACTCGGTGATGGAATTTGCCTATTTATAGTTTGATGTATGGAGAAATTATGTATTTTAGTAGGCGGGTAGGAGTCTATGTCTGTATTGTCACTTTGTGATCAAACATGTGAAGCCATTTGAATTAATTTTGATAGTGCATAAACTATTCCCGCATCCAAGTAAATATTCAATCGATATTTTTAAGGCTAGATATTTAATTAAGTATAGACTCTATGTAGTTAGAACTTCGATTTATTTCATTATATTGTAAGTTACTTTATGTCTAAATGTTTTGTTGTTGTGGTTTATGTTTGTGCTCTTATATATCTTATCCTGGTGGTTCAATTTAGTATCCTCAAAACGATATTTCATTACTCTTTTTCCAATATAATGTATATGTTAATATTTTTTTATATTTCTTCTGATTACAGCTTACCCCCTTCATAAGTGATTATAGATGTGGCCACATAAAGATTTCATCTTTCTGCTCCTCTTTTTATATTTGCGATTATTGAAACTCTCCAAAGTTCTCATATTCACGTGTTTAAGTTCAAGAATTCTACATCCATAAACGATATCCTTACCTTCTATGATATTTGTTTTTTCGTTATAGCTCACCCAATCCAAAGTGAAAAAGGGCCACGTCGAAACCTTCACAGTTAACCCGAAATGCGTCAAGTTGGGCGAACTGTACGGTGAAACGGACCCGAATACATTCGAATGGTCCGATGGTCTCATTGCCTCGGCTACTCGCCGCCTCGCTAAGGAAGGACAGCAGGTACCTGGAGGAGCCGAGGATCCGAATAAGCCGGCTTCGGCTGGGGTGAGTGTGGACTAGGCAATTTGGTGGAGGTATTTTAACTGAAATGTATGTGGAATCTATCCGTATTTTAATGTAATGAAGTAATCTGTCATTATCGACGAGAAAAGATAGGATAAAGATCCTTACATTCATTAGGATCATATACACATGAGGGATAAATAGAAAATAAACACAAAGTGAAGGAGCTACTGAAGGTTTACCATATTTCTAAGGGCAATTATTTCAAATGTTTCAATTTAACTCCACTTTTAAATTATTTTATGTAAAAAATAGATCGTCGTCATATAATTTTGACAGAATGCAGCCTTTCGAGGACAACAAAAACCAAACAATTATGAATACCGGTAGTTCCATTTATACTTACATATTTGTTATCCAGTTAATTGGACACTGAAACCTCTTTTTGCAGACCCACAAGACTCCTTCCCTTGCCTCCCACGTACCGAGCTACCAGGCGGCCAGCTATCAATCAACCTCCTCAGCCCCGCCCTCAGAGCACAACACGACATCTAGCGAGTTAAGCAACGAACCCGCCAACCCCATTGAACCGCAGACCTTTGATAGTGTGCCCACGGATTGGTCCTGGATCATTCTAGATGGACCCGTGGATACCACGTGGGTGGAGAATCTGAATACGGTGTTGGATGACTCAAAGGTAAAATTATATATTTATGTGGTTTGATACCATTTCTATATTTATATACAGGGCTGTGTGTTTGTAGGATAAGTATGACTATTTTGATCGAACGGAAGTGTGTTTCTCTGTATGGTATGTGATGACAATAACGATATGATCTACCGGTACAAGAAAACTACTTTGAAAAAAAAAAAACTTTCAAAAAATAGAAGTGTAATGAGAAACTTGTCTTTTTCATAAAGAGCAAATAAAACTTTCATAACGACAACAATCTTTCAAAACAAATCTTGTTCCTTGCTTGACACATTTTTTTCTTCAAACATGGCTTCGAGTTTAGCTTAAACAAGAGTAATATATTTACAGGTGCTGTGTCTGGCAAATGGCGAACGTATCTCTCTGACCCCTGGCATGCGGCTGATCTTCGAAGTGGACAGTCTGGCTCAAGCTTCGCCGGCTACAGTGTCCCGATGTGCTATGGTCTATATGGTACGTTCATATTGAAAGACATATGTCTTCTTTAAATCGCATTTCTATAAAACGTAACGGTGAATGTAAGAAATGTACAAACAATATATCTAGGGGTTCAATTCCTCTGAAACAGTTTGTCAGTGTTCATTTATTACAATAATCGACACCCAAGAAAAATACACAGATGAATAAGTGAAAATATATCAATGCAAAAGTGCTCTTCAATGCAAAAGTGATCTTGCACAATAATACTGGCGATCATTTTCCAAGAGTTCTGTTAATATTCAACGTTTTCATAGTTTTATATTCAGCAATGCCTCTTCATTTGAACCTCATGTTCCATTCTCACTTACAGGATCCCGTCGAACTCGGCTGGCGTCCCTACGTTCGCACATGGCTTGCGCGTCTACCACGCGACATACCCGAATCGGCAAAGTCTTTCCTTCTCCAAATGTTCGAACACAGCGTCGAGCGCGGCATGGAGTTTGTGCGCGCGCATAAGAAACACTTGATGCTTCCGGTTCCGGAACTAAGCTTTGTGACGTGCCTCTGTAATATATTCTACGCGTTTATCGAGTTTATGGGCAAGAATGGCGGATTTGGAAACGCAGGTAAGTTTTGGTTTGCCTAAATGAGGTGTGACAGCTGACATTGAATATATGAATGTCAAACATATTTTTTGAAGACCTGAAGGTTTTTTGAACGGTTGTGGGAAAAAAATCTTTGTTTCGAGTTTCGTATTCAAAACGTATACCGATGTGTATGCATAATGATATCATTGTACACCTCCATCTTACATTTAGAGCTTAACAATAAAATAATGTGTGAAAAATAGTAAAATGTAAAGCAAAAATATATAAGATTCACATACATTAACTGAAAAGATGTTTTAGCTTGTAACTTGCAACAAGTAACCTCGAATAAGTAAAAGTTCTCTGAATGTTCACCAGACAAAGAGCCCGAACGCCCGCCCAGTCGCGAGAGTGAGCACTCGTTCCAATCGAAAAGCTCATCCACGCGCCCCGGAAGTCGACAGAAGAAGAAGCGAGCCCCGCGGCGCAAAAAGGACGAACAGAAGGACAATGCGAAGGATGATAAACCGGCTGTCAAAGCAAGGTAAGGATGATTGGCAATGTGTTTTGTGATGCGTAGTCGGTTGGATATGTTTAGCTTTGTTATGCTGCAGTGGGCAAAATGCACCGGAATGATAGTAACTGTAGTGCACTGACACATATATCACAAGCATGCACATGTTTATTTTTAAAGTTGATGTTGCACGTGCTATGCTAATGGCTATTTGTGTTTTTGAATAAATATTTAACACATAAACTATCGTTGGCTTTTTCTTAACAATGACAGAAATATCTAATTTATTTTATATGCATGTGTTTCAACAAAGTTACTTAATCAAACATTTCATTTCATTCCATGTAGATATTATGCTTGTTCCTATTTGTAGCATTAATTATAATTAACCCTAACATTTTTTGTATAACTAGCGGCGAAGAAAAACGTAGTTCTTTCAGTTCTGTAATCATGAACTTAACAGAAGAAGATAACGAAGATGACCATAAATAGTGGGCGATAATATAAGATTATATAGTATATAAGATCAATATAAGAAATACATGACAGTTTCATTATTCAAGGTTTCGATATGTTTCATCGTAAGTATCTACATGTCTATGCAGATACATGTAAGGCAAGAAAATGGAGAAATAATATATGTAAAAATATGATGAACATTCATTCTATGAATGCTTAATGATAATTATTGTATATAATATGAAACGTTCTTTTTAAAGCATAATGAAAAGGCGAAGGTTTTATTCTCTTCAAGTTCTGTTTGAAGAGACTTATCGGTAAAAATGAAATCGTTGAAAGTTTATTGTCAGAGTAGCTTCTTCCTTAGACTTTTGAGGTGCCGTTGAAAATAATGAATGATTTTGTTTTCGAATATATTTTTGTAAAATTCTTGAAATATTTGAACAATGTACGATATACATACTATGTAATATTTTGTTAGAATATTTAAAAAGTACCTAGAATTGGGCTGAAAATGAGATTTGAAGTGTATTTTTCTCCGTAAATGAATAACTGTCAAATATATTCTGAATGTTTAGCTCTATATTTTAGCTTATAGTTATACTTTGAGGATTATGAATCTGATTTTTGAACAGCATATTGATATATTATAGCTTCTGCGATTATATTTTCTACCTGAACTATTTAGTTTCAAATTTTTGGTTGGATTTTGGAGTTTTATGAATTACCTGTTTTAGTTCAATCATCTGATCTTTCCTTTCTTGATTTCAATTTTCGCTTTGTGCAAAGAGTAAACAGCCTAAATTGTTTTTCTAGATAGCGTAGTAAATTAAAAAAGACTTATACACAGCAATTAGTTATTTATCATACTTTAGGTGCCTCGCTGAATTAAAATAAAATCTAATAAAGACCATGTTTAACTGTCTACTTATATTAACAATTTATCGTTTTTTAGCTCTCAAACAACCATAACCTTGCTATTATATGCAAAATAGTTATCGAGTCACTCTTATTTGTAAAATCATCTTAGTAGAAAATAGTAACCCAGTCACTTGATTCTCATTTCTCAACACCTATGCATTTTAACCATTTCTAAAATTACGACAACTGTATATATATCATTGCTATAATTTTCTTATAGCGCGGCAACCGGAAAGACGTACTACATGCAGCGTAACCCGGGTAACCTGACCATCCTGTTCGGCAAACTCTTTGTCTTCGCGTACACGTGGAGTTATGGCGGCAGTTTCAAACGCCAGGATGAAATGGACGATGATGGCGGTAAATTAGATTCAATTTTAAATATAACCAGAAAGCAAAATGTATTTTAAGGAGTTAATGTTTGTTTTTGTAAATTTGCAACAACAATCCATTTTAGTGCTTAAATGCCATGAATAATGAACATATTGATCTGATGAGTTATAAGGGTAACATTGAGCTGTGAAAGGTGTGGCACACTGTCCTTGGACAGTTTTGTATTTTAGTTTCGAAAAGTGGTTTTTTTTCGAGAATGCTATAAATTTTTCAATAATTCCATTATAAATATCCTTTTACCTACATGTGCATATCTATCAAAATTAAAAACAAGATATTTGATACACATAAAAACATGTATTTATGATATATTATGTTTGATCAAACAGGAATCAGTCGTAAAGCGGACGGCAAGGAAGCCGAGGTCATCTTCGATATCGCCTCCGAATTCGACAACTTCGTGCGCGAAGTCTTCGATATCGAGCCTCCCCTGGGTAATTTCTGTCTTATTCAGATTGCAGTGAATGGGTTTAAAAAAATAATATATTGTGGGACATCGATTCCGCGGTTTATAAGTGAATGTGTTTGTGTCGTGATATTTGTTTAAAAATTTGATTCATTTAGGTTATTTAAATTATTCAAATATATAATCATTTAAATGATTCATTTTAAACTTAATAGCCTTATACATTTAGTTTTTAATAAAGAGTCGCCCACTGCAGTTATATATTCGTATAAGCCGATTAACAGCCTTATTGATTATTGCTCACACCGAAACAAATGGGAATAGACGTTATGTTTTAAAATTCCATTATTTTATAATTGGACTTTCCCACCCCGTAGGCGTGCGTCTGCCCGCATCCGCTACTTCATGGACATCGATTGGGGCAACTTTGTAAAACATGACGACGTGATGAACATTTTTTTTTTTTGCATTTCTTTTAAGATATCACATTCTATATTAATCAACCTTTCGCATCCCCCTCTAGGCGTGCGTCTTCCTGCGTCGCATCGCAGCATCTACAGCTACTTCGTGGACATGGACTCAGGCAACTTCGTGCCCTGGGACGCCCTCATTCCCTCTACTACGTCATTGATTGAGAAGGGCACTATGATGAGCCTGGGTGAGTACAGTAAAACCTGTCTAGTGCGACAGCTCGGGATAAATCGTCTTATTATTTAGGTTTCCAGTTTATCAAGAAATAAGGTTCCAAGTTGTTATTGATTATGTCGGTTAATTACTGAGAAAGCCACTTAAATGTCATATCATTGACATATTATTCAGAAAAATATTTTTGTTGCTTTCCAAAATTAAAATGAAACAAGATTTTACCGCAAAAAACCAATCAACAGACACTTTTTATATATTTCGGTATATAAGTAATGCAAAATACTGAATAATATAATTATATAATTGTATGTCTTTTACTTATTTACATATGGTGATATGTTTCTTTCTGAAATTCCAATCCAGGTGATGCCATGGGCGGAGAACAGAAGAAGCAGTCAGCAAGCGATGAGATTGTACCAACGGTCGACACAGTGCGATATTCCTTCCTTGCTTCACTCTTGATGCTCAACAAGAATCCCGTGCTCATCTCGGGTAAGCTGGGTCACGTTTGTTCGTAAATGCATAATAATGTTTGTTGCAAAAAACATCTTTCCATCTTTAGATAAAGACAATTAATTATCCCCCGTGAAAACGAGGGGATATAGGGTTGAGCTTGTCCGTCTGTCTGTCCGTCTGTCCGTCTGTCCGTCCGTCTGTCTGTCCGTCCGTCTG
>LQRL01050060.1:0-30508 GCA_001703475.1 Hydroides elegans | reverse complement strand
TTTGAAAAATCATGGAACTGAGGTTATATTAAATTCAGAAACATTTTATATGAAATTTAAACATTTTAATCAAGATTTGATTTACTTTGAAGTGTTGAATATATAGATGCATTATATTATAATGTTTAATCCTCATATTTTGAGAAACGATCACATCCTGTGTAGAGATGCAATAAAAATTGAATTATGTATTTGTTAAGGTGTAAAATAAGTGTGATTTAATTCACGAGAGCATTTATAAATATATCTAAGTATATTAAATTAAATAATTGTATATTATATTTTATTAGCATCAGCCAAAAGCACAACAAGAAGCCATTAGATTTGCGCATCCGGTTTTCCAGTTTCTGCCTTGCCTCAATTGTTGGTCGCCCGGGGAGAGCAGAGAGATCTTGACAAGAACGAATAGTAGTGCAGGTATGGGCTGGCGCTTATTCAATATTCACTTATTCATGACAAAGTACTTATTGGTTTGAAAAATCCATTTGCATTCTAACGATTCTGTTGACCTTTTCATGAAATTTCGTTGCATTCTAAAGCCATAATTCCGACTCTATGCAATAATATGTTATCAAGGTTTTGCCATCTGAAAAAATGTCGGGTTAATTTTATGTATTTCAATTTTTCAAAAAGTGCCAGGATGTTTAAAGATTCGTTGGAGGAAGAAATCACTAAGTCTTACGGCTAAAGCCCCTTTCAATAAATGAAATGAAATACGTTCAGTTCTATTTCCCGTACAGCTACACCGATCCCATTCCTTGGCTACCAGCCCCTTGACCAACTGATGGATGAGGAGGAATTTCAAAGCGAAAAGTGGCAGAGGGTATACCAATATTTACATCAATTTGATGAAGATACGAAGTTTGATGTTGATGTCACAAGGGCCTATGGCAATATGCAACACTGTCTTGATGTTCTTCTAAGGTACATCTTTAGACTACATGTTTGTATTTGAGAGCAATATATATTAATCTAGTATTTGTGGACCTTCTCTGGCTACCCGAATTTAATGGTTCAAATGCCACTTGACGGTGTAAAGCGCTTATTAATACATGAATAATAAGCATTTACCTTATACTTATAAAAGAGTGATGTCATTGATTGATCACTTACTTAACCTGTCTTTTTTATTGGATGAGAAACCCGTATGAACATCATGTACCCAGGGATTTTCATAGGAGGGCGCCAGGCGCCATGGGCGCCCTTAAGTTGTAAATCGCGCCCTAAATCAAAGGCTAGGGCGCCCGATGGCGCCATAAAATAAGGACCAGAGCGTCCATTTTCCTTTTTAATAACTGCCCAAATTTGACATAAATATTCATCGAAACTAAACAAAAAGCATTAAATCGGTTGCAATGAAAGGTTCAGTTGCTTTTCCTCAGCTATTATCACAAGCCACTTTTGATTTTGACTTCAAATCACTATTTTGTGGATTGTATCTTAGTCTCAGTTATAAGCGCGGACATTATTTGTGTCGATCCAATTTGTTTCTTTTATCCAGTTGACCGAAGGAAGATATAACCGGAATACACATTAAGGTTTAAAGGATATTTGTTTCCAGTATTAAAGATGCTTCTGACAATCAGATCACCTAATCATTATCTGATGAATTATCTTATCTTACACCCTACGAATGTGGCCTTCGCTTAAGGCAAAGCTGAGTAAATTTTGTCTTCAAAAACATGGGCGCCCATATTTTAGGAAATGGCGCTCTAAAATCTGGGTCAGGGCGCCATTTGGCGCCCTTATAAAATTCCTAGGAAAACCCCCTGTGTACCTGTGGGTTTCTAATAAACTCAAACGAGACATGTGCATGTGCTACATGTAAATATTTATGAAACCTTTTTATTTAACTGACAGTGATAAATAGGATATTCAATTTCAGATACTGTGGACTAAGAAACCCATCCTGGGCCGAATTGCGTCATTTTGTGTGGTTTCTAAACATCCAGCTTTTACAGTGCGACCTCTCCGTCTTTTGTGGTCCTTCTCTGGCTCAAGACTTACCTGGATTTAAGACTTTTGTTGTTAAGTGCATGATTCAAATGTCCCGTGACTTTGCAACGCGCTCATTGGTCATATCAGAGGAAACACCATCACATGTAACACATATTAAAGAGGTATATAATTGCTATTTTCATGCCCCAACCTCCCTTCTTTTTTAGCCACGGCTTGCTACGCAAGGCGGGGATTGTCCTACAACTTTGACGTTATTGATTTCGTTATTTATTTATTTATTTATTTGTTTAGTGTGTTGACTTTTTTCAACACGCTACTCCTCTAACAGTTGTTGACCGATTTTAATGAAATTTCGTACACTTGTTTTTGAGGTTATTGGTAAAAACTGCTTATATGTGCTTATATAAGCAAAGTTATGGTAACTTTAGTTTTTTAATTTAAACGCTTTTGAAGTACACTTGCTAATTTGATGTACAATTTACACACCATTCTATTTATCTAATGGATATCATAGATCTACATATATTAGTGCTGTACTAAATTATGCATATGGTGTTGTTCTAAACACCTGATTGTTACTTAATAATAAAAATTATAGTAGTTCAGCCATTAAATTAATTAAGATCGATCGAGAATTGTCGATTCTGGAGCCTTTTAAAATTGCCGATTTTGAACTTTTTTCAGATTCAAAGCACTTTGTGCACGCGAGTTTTGTATAAAGGAATTGAGATAGAGCTTTCAATTTTTTAAATGTATAAACCAATGTTTGAAGTTGTGCCTCAAAAAGGTTTCATCTAGATCGATTAAAAATTGTCGATTCTGGAATATGGCGAATATTTCTTCGGCTTAAACTTATTAGTCCTATTGTTTTTCTTGCCTTACAAATCTATATGCCGCGACAAGCTATTTCACGTGTTTGTCTTTATAGGATGCCGAAGTAGATATTGCAAACTATCGACTGAAACGCCGATGGGAAACCAGGTAAGTGGTTTAAAATCATCTGCAGATTAATTTAAGTTCGGCTTCACATCCTGATTCGAGTGATAAACGCCGCATTGTCACCACAGACATATTTCCGAAACTTTTTTTCATTTTGCAGCCCCCATCCCTATGTATTCTTCAATGCTGATGGAAACTCGATGACGTTCTTGGGCTTCAACATCTCTCGTGACGGTGACATGATCGACCAACTAACAGGCCTGGTGCTAGAAAACAACGTGATGACAAGACAGCTGCATCAGGCGCTACATAGGAACAGGGTTCCCCTCAATGAAAACTTCGACGGTCTCCCTAGGTATGTTTTTTGGTCTGGTAGGTATTAATGATTCTCGAAATATTGTTTTTTTTGCTTCAGACGTGTGATACCTAAATTGCAAGCGTTATGAAATACGACTTGATTTAAGCTAATTTATTTTCTTCTACTCGATTACACTTGTCCGGGCTGATTTCGAATCTGATCTTGAAAATAATCTATCACGTCCTGTTTTTCTGTAGATCAAATTTTATTTTTGGCATTTTTATCGGAGTTCTATACTTAATAATTTATGACAATGACAATGTAAACCTACTCAAATTTTGATATATATGTTTTGACTTTCATAATCTTTCTATTAACATATAATTGAATCTTCAACGAATAATCTTTATTAATGATTAACATATGAATATAACAAAAATATTTTAATGTTTAGTTTCCCTAAATGTTTCCTTTCTCGAATTTCAATTAATTTAAGTCTGAGTATACCCTTAAACGGTCGATAGACTATAGATAAATAATGATTTTGGTTCATACTTTTATTCCTAAAAAATACATTCGTTTCTCATTAGCTCGCGCGTCGATTTTGGGTGGCGTCGCTTGTTTTTTAGACCCCAACCGGGGGAACCTTGGGGGTCTATAGGATTTGCCTCTTTCTGTGTGACCGTCTGTCCGCCCGTCAATCCGTCACGCTAATCATGCAACACTTTTTCCGCGGCACTTTGGTATGCGGCCTTTGTCCTACGGTTATGAAACTTCTCACAGTGACAGAATATATATTGCAGGTTTCAGTTTGATCGACCAAAAATTGTCGAAATTACGGTGGTCTGAACTTGGAAGAATTTGAGATAATTTGGGATTTTTTATTCAACACTTTGTCCGCGGCACTTTAGTATAAGGCCCTCTATTAGGGTTCTGAAACTAACCACAGTGACAGCACAGAAACCTTACGCGTAAATTGTGATGTTGTGAAGACTACGTTGTGTGGCCGAATGTGAAAGAGCAACGGTGTGAGAAAGACGTTGTGAAAATAACGTTGTGAGAACTATTGTGCGAAAGACATCGTGAGAAAGACGTTGTGAGAAAGACGAAAAAATCATATGTACATGTATATATAAATAAGTTAGGACAACGTTGTGAGAATGATTTTGTAAAAAATGGCATTGTGAACATTACGTTGTGAGAATGATGATGTGAGAAAAACTTTGTGAGCATGAGATTGTGAGCGTGACGTTGTGAGAAAGAAGTGATTACAAAAACGTTGTTAGAAAAACGTTGTGATAAAGACGTTTAGAAAAAAAACGTTGAGAGAAAGACGTTGTTTTGGAAATTTTGTGAGAAAGACGTTGTGAGAAAGGCGTCGTGAGAAACACGTTGAGACATTGTGGGAAAGAATGTGTGAGAAAGACGTTGTGAGACAGACGTTATTTGATGTTATCAAAACCACGCAATAAACTTTATATATGCTTTATATCAAGACATGATAATTCACTGACTTTTGACGTTTGGTTGGGTCTGCGCCCTCAATGGTGGCTTGTTTTTATTCGTTTAAATCTTAATTGCATTTTTTCTAAACGCCTTATCTAAAATCCTTAGTCCTTGGGCCACCGGACTGTCGTTATTTTCCGGTCTTGCTGCTATTGTATTCTTTGAATTTTAAATATAAGGCCGTAGAAACTGGGTTAAGAAAGCTTAAATCGTACCTTTTGATCATTATGGTGAAATTGCTGGAAATGGCTTATGTAATTTTACATTAATACATCAATATATTATTTTAACAAATATCATAGAATCCAAATATTTAAGATATTTTACAATAAGAATATATTTTGACCACAGTAGTATAAATAAGGCAAAATTTATAATGTCTAACCGCGGCCCGTTTGTGTGATCCTTTTTTCCTAGAGTTCTTTAACATCACTCAGTGAACAAATATATATTTCAGAATATACAATGTCGATGTTTCTTTTCGATCGATCTTAACGTCGAGATATTTTAGGCTTGGGTCCGTGTACCTACCGTCCATTTAATCGAGATTAAAAAAAAACACGATAAATAAATAATGCAATTCATTCTCAAATCTAAACATAAAATGCAACACGCATGTACTTATGCTATTGACTACTTTGCGCTTCAATTAGAACAGATAATTTACAACGCTTGCTGCTTTGATTGTTAATACACAAAGACGGGTTTTTTTGTTCGTTTTTCAGTGTGTGTGCATGAAAATTAAAATTGGAAAAGGGATGGAACCGCCCTCGGTTACGTGTTATCCACTTGGCATGGTTGGTTTTGATTGAAATCATGAATATGTAATTGCTCATTGCACACAAATGTACGTGTTTGCGACCTCCTTTTTGTATCATGTGTATTCAGTCCTGTGAGCAGGGATTTGGTCGCCGCATCTATGTATTCCGAGGAATAACTCAGATATCTGAAGATATTTCTATGCGGTGCACCGAGTTTTGGAGACGGTCTTATCAGTAATATGTTGACCTGTGGATTTATGTAAACATAACCCCGTTTGTGCTTATCTGTGTCAATATGACTTCTCATTAATAATGCATTTACGTGTTAACATATCTCACAAAATATCAAAATATCCCAAACCTGAACATATACAATGACATTTTAATTCATCTTGGGCATCCTACTTACATTTTATATTTGGAGCTCATTTTGAAACCGGCATTTTCATAGGTTTTAATATGTTATGATATTTGATATAATAAGTATCTATTATTTAGTTATTGTTTGATAAAAAGAATCCGATGGGCAGAGAAAAGCCCAGCGAAGAAAATCCAAGTGGAGAAAAACCCAATGGAGAAAAGCCTAGTACAGTGGAGAAAAGCCCAGTATTATAGAATATTATAAAAACAATGTTAAATGAAGTCATTGCAAAAATATTGGGGTATAAATACTAAAAATTTCATGCTTTGGTCTTTTGAAATCAAAATTAGTTAACAAACAATATATTTTTAAATGACAATATCAAGACCATCAAATGTCACTTTTATATTTTCGATTTTGTATCAAAAGTCTTTTCATATCAGCATGGATAATGGACAAAGCAATCAAGTAAATGTAATCAGATCATGAAAGCTGAAATAACGACGGTTTGCAATTGAAAAATGAAAGCGAAATCGTCCCGTATCCGAAATGCAATCCACTTTCGACCCCGTTGCAATCAAAACATGAAAGCAAACTCACACGCAAAAACCCTAAATAAAATTGCAATCGTGATCGCGAACACCTCTCTAAGCATTACTTAAAGTGTACTGTTTCGCTCAAGCACTATATGGAGAATTCTAAATAGCAATCGAAATTTCTAAGGTTTTGTAAACAAAAACAGTTCTTAATTGTTAATTTAGATAATATCATTTTTTGAAATAATAATTATGATACAAAAAACAGGGCTTTTCTCCACTCTTGACAACAAATGCTGAGCTTTTCTCCTAGTGAAAAAATGCTGGGGTTTTCTCCACTGGGCTCTTCTCCTGAATTCATAGAATCCGGTAAACGGCAAACTTGACCCATGATAACACCACCCCCGCCCAACTCTTTTTTCATAGACCTGAAAATCCCCCTCCCCCTTATAGTGTAATTCTATTTTGTTTCTTATTTATTTGAGTGTATTAATGTTACTTCAACTATATTAACAGAAGACTGTTGCATTTGGATTAAGGGATTATTTTGCTTTTAATTTTCATAGCGTCGCATATTAAAAACTTTTACAAGCGCAACAATGACACTGATCCACGACCGTGCTAATCCTAATCCATAGGTTATCCTTTGGTGTTACAGCCACAAACGGACCACGGTCCACCATTGTCCCTTTGTTGCGTATTGAAATTTCGTGTGAGAAATTAGTGTAATCCTTGGATCCCACTCTATGCTCGGTAATCTTGGCAAAGATTCATTTACGATACGTAGTTAAGCAATCTATGGAAAACTTTCGAAAACCGTTCCGATAACGTTTTTTGAAGCCCTTAACATTTGACGCGATTTGCACGTCATCTTGAAAAAATGTTTAATTAAGGAAAATCATTCAAAGGGGGGTGGGGAGATTTAAAGGGAGGCGGGGTTTGGGGTTGGTTTGCTACCATCAAAAAAGGGAGGTATCAATGCATGGTGGATAGCACCGATGCCTCCTTCTAAATTCAATGAAGATAGAAAAATGCAAAATCTGGACGGCCTTTCTAATACCAAATTTAACTTCTACTTCTATGTTCATATTTGAGTATTTTACATTTCGATTATGATTATATCGTATGAAGTAAAAGGGGTGTTTTGAGAATAAATGCCTCCCTGACATTGATAAGCCCACTTGAGATCTTCTATTTACACAAATCCTCAAGTCAATAAAGCGCTCATAAGACCGTCTACTAAACTCGGTGCACCGCAGGGAAATATCTTCAGATATCTGAGTTATTCCTCGGAATACCTAGGCGCGGCGAACAAATCCCTGCTCACAGGACTGAATGTTTGAAAAAAAGGAAAAAAAGGAAAAATATGAAAAAGGTTTTGTTGTCCGTTTTCTTCTTAACACTTTACACTTAATATTGGGTGGACGGTGCGAACACGAACCTTGGAGCACCTGTTATTTCGACATTTGTGGTCGACACATCTGACACCAATTATCAATGCCGGTCGGTCCGTGTACCTACCGCCCATTCGGTTTTTTTTTTCGAGATGAAAACAAAGCACAAAAAAAAAGAAATGTACATTGATCTCAAATCTAAACATTAAATGCAACATACTTGTGATATTGGGATAACCTTGTTTAACTTGCTTTAGGAAGCACGTTAAGCGTTTTTTCGTTGTGCCTGCATGATCATTAATTAAGATTGATAACAGGTGGCGCCAACGTCGGTTACGTGTTTATACCACGTGGCATTTTTTTTTAAATACTAAAGTCATGAAAATACAATTACTCATTGCACTCAAATAAATGATCGGGATTGATATCAATAACTGTCACTTTATAAACAAACACCACGTGAATCCCACGTGTTTGTGACTGTGGCGCCCCTTCTGTTTTGTATCATGAACATATGTTTAAAGACGCACACATGATAAAAATGTTTACGTTTTTTTGTACATAAGATCTGAGAGGTTTTTTTACTTTACCTATACAAGAAAATTGATAATAAAATCGTGTTTATACCATATTCCATGTGGAAAACATCGAATTGACAGTAGGAACATATACCCTCCAAACTTAGAGGGAATAAGGGTATTTTCACATCACATTCTCAGCGACACTTTTTTATGAAGCTTTTGTCTTACAGTTCTGAAATCTCACATAAGTCAGTAAAAAAGAATCAACATTGTGCATGTGTAATGTCGCGGTATCAATTTGATCGACAAGAAATAAAATGACGGGGTCTTAGAGGAAATTGGAGAGGTATTTTCACAGCGCATTGTCCGCGGACCTTTGTATGAAGCCTTTGTCCTAGGTTTTCTGAAACTTCATATAAAACAAAAAAATATTTGTTTCAGATGTGTCACGTCGAGGTAAGTTTGATTAACTGAAGCTGTCGCAATATTTTGGATCCAAGCTTAGAGGAATTTATGGTATTTTCATGGCACTTTTTCCGTGAAACTTTTGTAGGGACGCTTTTTCCAAGAATACTAAGGTCCCACTCATTGAACGACTATTACTTACAGATGTGCAACATTGACGTTTGAAATTTCATGGATCAAAAATAATTGTGATAACTGCAGTTCTGACATAGAATATAAATAACGATTACACGTTTATCGTGATGTTGTGGAAGCTGCGATGTAAGGACGATATTTTCAGGATAACTTCATCAGCTCGACGTTGTTTGCATTGTTGAATTGCTGTAAGATCGACATTAGGAGAAAAAGTATTATTTGTATAACTTCTGCTTGATGTCGAAATATATTCATTTGAAGATATGTATTGTTTAGGCGGGGGGATTTGCATAACTGAGCTCTATGTTTTCTAGTTCTTTTTTCTTTGAAGATCTGTCAAAATCAATAAAATCCGCTGCATCATGGGTATTACTGAGGAACTGGCATCTTACCCCGACGAAAGCTACGTTCTGACCACAGACAACGTCAAGAAAATCATGGCGATCTACATGCGCTTCCGGTGTGGAATACCAGTGATAATAATGGGAGAAACGGGCTGCGGTAAAACGAGACTCATTAAGTTCATGTGTGATCTGCAAAAGCCTCGCAATGCAAAGGACATCGAAAACATGATCCTCATGAAGGTGAGATTATGTTATTAATAACTAGTTTTGCTATATTAATTTGTTGCGCATCACATCAGCTACTATGTTTCGCTCTCTCTCCCTCTCTCCCTCTCTCTCTCTCTCTCTCTCTCTCTCTCTCTCTCTCTCTATCTCTCTCTCTCTCTCTTTCTCTCTCCCGTCTCGTTCACTTTACTTCTATGAAATATATTAAGAATTAAAAAATACTCGAAATCCGAAATCTTTCTTCTTGTCATCCTTTCTTTTCTTACCGTTCGCTTATTAAAGCGCATTTTCCAATATTTGTTAATCTACATACAATACGCCTATACATTCAATTCGCAGATTTTTTATAAGTGGTTGCATTTCCTTTCTTCACGTTAAATCCGAATATGTAATTTGTGTATAGATTCACGGTGGCACGACCGCAGACGAGATTGACAAAAAGGTCCAACACGCCCTCAAACTAGCCAAATCCAATAAGGAAAAATACAGTCATTTAGACACCGTGCTCTTCTTTGACGAAGCGAATACGACCGAGGAGATTGGCAAAATCAAGCGCATTATGGTTGACAGCGACTTAGAGATTCATGAATCGGGATTACGCATTGTCGCTGCGTGCAATCCCTACCGAAAGTAAAATCTTTTCGTTTTTAGTTCTGAAGCTGATTTTTTTCTAGTTTTTTTTTATGCAATCGAAGATGCGCTGTGAATACATTACGTATGCATGAGGTAGATAAAAAACGGAGCAAAACACTTAAACCTTATTTTTAAGGTCCAATAATCCAATGATGCTACTTTTGCAGTTTCTTACATGCTTCTTAATATACGGATAATGTATGTTGTTTTCTAACAGACATTCAGACGAGATGATTAAAAGGCTTGAACAGGCTGGTCTTGGTTATCACATTCAGGCAGATGAAACAGTCGACAAACTAGGTATAAAACAGCTCTATCAGACAAAATAGATTCGTTTGTTATGAATATGCTTGCTATAATTTCCCCGTTTCGATCCCGACAATGAGGATATTATCAGCAAAAGAGAAGAGTTTATGAATAATACGTTATAACACTTATTGTTAACAAAACAATAAAAGTGTTTGTGCACCTGTATTTTATAAAAACCCTTATAAGGTTCGGAAGAAGCCCCCTCTTTCAGAGAATTAAGGTAAATTAAACATTTATCTCAATGAGTTAGGGTTTTATACACGTTGTTAAAACTGAGTAATTATATCAAACGGCACAACCTATTGTTTTTCTTCGTTTTTTTTTATATCTATTATTTATTGTGTTTAAAATGTATTATAATTTAATGGTAGCTTTTGGTCTAAAAATGAGGATGTTTTAAAATTGTTCAAAACTGTGGTATATCAAAAAGGTCAAGTCCCGATGCGACGCCTTGTCTACCGTGTTCAGGCGCTACCACAGAGCATGCTACCTCTGGTCTGGGATTTCGGACAGCTCGATATCAACACTGAAAAGCAGTACATTCAAGAGATGATCAACAAATTTGTACGTGTTAGGATAAATGTGTATACATGTTTAATAATAAAAATATAATTAAGAAAAAAGAATTTGTATGGAAATATGACATGAAATATCATTAAAAATATAAAGATTCTTATTATTATTATGTAAAAAAAAATAGACGTAACAGTTAGGAGTGCAACGATTTGAACAAAGAACCGAGTACCTAGAAAATCTCACGGTTCGGTTCGAACCGTGAACCGAAGACCCAAAATCTCGGTTCTTGATTTTCATTGAATTGCGAGAATAAAGTGCTATCCATAATCCATCCATATATATGCGTATATCAATGAATGGGTGCGCACTAAAGGCACAAATTAAAACACTGGCTCGTGCTAATAAAAGCATATTTTCTTAAATTTATAAATTAAGGATGCTTTTGCCAAATGTTCTCGTCAGTTGTCTTTACAATGAAGTGAGTGATAATGTAAGATGTTACTCTGTTTTTATTCATCACATAATCTTGTTTATTTGCAAAATAGTTTTTTTTTCAAAGGTTAATTTTAAAGAAATACTGACCATCCTGAATCTAGGAGTTGTTTAAGTTCACGGGGGATTCACTGACCCTCTAGTTAAGAATAACGGATAACGAATGCAGAGGGTCTGTAAACTAATATTGAATATATTAAGAGTTTACTCAATATCAACCTAAATAGATTTTTAAATTTGATTCGGGTCTCACCTCTTTTCTGCGGAACCCAGCCTATTTTCAAGGGGCGGGCAGCCCCCTTTTGTGACAAGGGTAGGCAAAGCCCTGCGTATACATGTATATCAATGTCTTAAGTGGTACCTCGTTAAGGCCTCATATTGATCGGTTGAAAATTATCGATTCTGGAGTACTTTAGAAAGTGGCCAAAATTTCATATTCAGTAGAGGCAATGTGGGTGTGATGTGAGATAGTTTTATTTAAGTATGTGTGTATGAGAAAGATAGTCAATATAAGCCCTGTCTTTGCTTTCTGCCAAGCAAGAATTCAACCTATTCAAGTTTTCATGTCGATCCATCAATCGTCTTTTTCATTGATTTTTTTTAAATGACGGAACAAGTTATGAACGAATTAAGCTAGATATCTAATATACATATCAGCCGCATATTGAAGTTGTGCCTTATCAAGGCTTTATGTAAATCGACCATAAATTGTCAAACTGGCAGCATATGTATTCAAGCTAGAGTTCTAACACTTTAGATTCCAAGCAAAAAATACAAATTTGATCAGCCACACATAGTCAAAATGACATCACATTTTTAGGAAATCAAGCATGATTTCTCATGTTCTATTACAATGATAATATCATATATCATATTGAAGGTCAAAATGGTAGCACCTACTGAAGGAAACAAGCCAGGATTCGTCGAGTTAGATAGATTAAAACATGGTCGAAATTGAGACAGTCTGAACATAGAGCATAGATAATGATTGCGCGTGTTTCTTGATGTTGTGAGGACTACGTTCTAAGAACAAAAACGAACTGAAAACAGTTTGATAAAAAACGTTGTGTGAAAGACGTTGTTAGAAATAGATTGTGAGAAAGACGTAGTGAGATAGACGTTATGAGGAAGACGTTGTACGAAGGACGTTGTGAGAAAAATTGTGTAAGAAAGACATCGTGAGAAAGACAAGCAAAATCACCTTCTATTTCGGACCGATGGATATTAGTGTTAAAGAATGTATTCTGCTTAAGCTTGGGGCTTTGCATCTCTGATTCCAATGTTTTACCAGTGCTGATCATGCTAAATCAAAAGGTTAACGTTCACGGGGATCGTGGTCTTTAGCCTCTAGTTATATATATATATATATAACTAATTATATTTTTGCGCTATTTAACGTTTTATAAAATACCGATGTCAGGAACAAAGAATAGTTTTGATTATATAGTTTAAATGGATTTGACACAACAAAGTGTCATTTCTGTTATCAGACTTTTAAGACTTTCCAGTCTTTTCAGACAAAACGCATTTATGTTTATCCAAACACTCCGGATAATTCAGAATTTCCAGGCAAAGTGAAGATAACTGAGAGTTATCTTAAAAGTCTGAATTTTGTCACATGACGCAATATTTTGATTTCAGGTTTTGTTTACTTTTTGTAAAATTAGTATTTTATTGCTTATATTCGGTGATTGAGGGACATAGTATGTTACGAAAAAAAACAAATTAACCAAAAATAGTCGAACAGTGATGAGCTTATCTTAAAAATTCCAGACTTTTCATACACCATACGTTTCTTTTTATATTTTGTGTCTTAATTGTCTTAATTGTCTGGAAAGTCTTAAAGGCCTGGAAAATCTTAAAAAAAGAAATGCGCCCACTATCAAAATGCGGCTTTTACCTTTAAAAAGTTTATTCGTTTAAGCGACTCATATATCAAAAATACGCCCGAATAAGCGAACCGAAAAAAAACCGAAGCGAAGCAAGGTTTTGCATCAAACCGAGCCGACCCGAATCGAACCGTGCTTGCGTTGAACGTCACAGCCCTAGAAACAGTATAGGTTACCACAACATCGACATTTTCTTATTGTTGTTTTAATCGAAACTCGAGTAAAAATGATGCTTAGGTACACCCCTGCGAGTAGTACTTCAAGAGCGTGCATGTATTAGCAAACACAAATTCCATTAAGCAAAAACAATACACCAGCAAATAATCAAACATCAACGAATATGTTTTATTTTATAAATAGTTATTATTTAATCAACATTATACCTGTTATTCCAATATGTAAAAGTGAGTCTTTTGTTGTGGATCAGATTTCACCAGGTCATCCGCAGCTGCTTGAGACCCTTCGCAACATACTCGCCGCATCACAGGACTTTATGCGCCAACAGAAGGTAGGAAGTATGTGCTTATGTGATTCCTTATCACGACCGGCATTTTATGTTTTTGTCAAAGTCACCATCCGTGTAATAAAAACGTAAATAAGGCCATATTAGCAGCGACCAATAGATTGAAATCTGGTTTTAACTTATATGATACATAGTTATCAAATCATCAAAAGTGCTTATTTGTTTTAGGATGAGTGTAGTTTCGTTAGCCTGCGTGATGTCGAGCGTGTCCTCAAAGTCATGTGCTGGTTTGACCAACACCACAGCCGCATATTCTCGGCGATGGATCAGCTGGCTCGCGATAAGAGAGCTAAACAAAAGCGCGCTCGTGTGGTGGTTGATCGCGAAGATGGGTCAGTAGAAGAAAAAGAGATGGATAGTGAGGATGGATACGATGTGAGTCGATTTATATTTTTGGGTTTTCACAGATATAAGTAGATAAACCTTGAAAGATAACGTTTTATTTTGGTCTCTCATATAATGCAATTTATTGATTCCTTGAGATACTTTGTTTCCTTTTATGAAAACAATCACGAGTATATATTGCGGCCTTTTACAAATCAAATTGTGTCTACCAAGCTTCACTCCAAGGTTTATCACATAAATAGCCTATGAGTGTTATGCATGCGCTTAGATGATAACATATAAATTGTTGACCACATCATTTTGTAAAATCACCTGGCAGTTTGCCATACACGGATTATTCATACATGATATGTGACGTGTGGATAAAACATTATTGCACATCATAGAGCAAATATTGAAATATCTTCAAATATCTCAGTTTCTTAATTTCTACTGAATATTCTGTATCTAAAAGTAGATTCTTCAATGCATGTTAAATGTATCGATGACATGTTTAATCCAATTATATATTTGTTCCAAGGTTTTTCTCTAATTATATATGAAAGTGAAAGTTTTTCGTTCCAAAAGTCTGGTGTTGTTAACGCTGATCAGCTTGTTAGAAAATGATATATATATATATATATATTAGGTTTAGTATACAGTTGCGCTCGTCTTAATAAACAAAGAAAGATTAATCTAGTTTAAACTATCATAATTAGTTGTGAATTATTATATCATAAGAGAATCAATTAATCCTTGAGCAAGATGTAACACACTGTCTTTAGACAGTCTTTTTAGCCACGGCTTGCTCTACAAGACGGGGGTTGTCCAACCACTTGACCGTTATTGATTTATATGTATGTATATTTATTTTTTTTGTTTAGTGCGTTAACATAATTTTCAAAACGCTACTCCTCCCTCAGTTGTTGACCGCTTTTGATGAAATTTGGATATATTATTTTCGGGGTCCTTGGCTTTTCAAAAACTTAAATGTTCTTATATTGTTTATATAAGCAAAGTTATTGCTACTTTTATTTTTCAATGTTAACGCGTTGGTGGTGGACATACGAATGTGGTGTACACTTTTACACACCATAATATTGATTCAATAAATCAATATATCCCTGCTTTCAATTTCCAAAGTTATAAGATTAAACATCTTTAGTCGATGAAGTAGAGCACACCCGATTGTAACGTCAATATCATAATGCGAGTAGATCGGTAGTTAAAATAGGCTTACGTATAAACAGTAAATTAAAACACCATTATATTGATATAATTAAATTCATATATCCGATCACGGGTTCTCCTTTCTTATATTTGAATCGATTGACCATAAAAATACAAAAACAAACCGTCTTGGTTGTATAGACTATATAGGCTATATCGCGAATCCTTTTGCACACTTCCATAGCGGGTGTTTTTATTTTTTAAGGCTCCTACCTCAAAGTTTGGGGCCTATAGAGTTGGGGTGTCCGTTCGTTTGTCATCGCTCACTTGTACGGGCTAGAACTTTTGAACTTGGTTATAGGCTCAATGAAAGGTATTGGCGTGTAGATGGGTTTATTGGCAGTTTTCATCTCGATTCACCATCGGAAGTTGCATGAACTCGGTTTAAACGCCCCCAAAACAGCGGGTTTGTTTTAAACACGCGCTTGTATCGGCTAGAACTCTAGAAGGTCATATACTTGGTTATAGGCCCAAACGAAAGGTCTTGGCGTGTAGATGTGCCTTTTGATAGTTATGATTTTTCAAAATATGAGCATGTACTCAATATTCAATACCCTTTTTAATTCGGTGGGCGATTGGGCCTTTTCGTGTTTAACAAAAAGTCCAACTGCTAAAAAAAGCTATGCTATTCAACATTTGATATTTTGACATGTTTTATGGGTATAAGGGTTAAATTAAACTGTGCAGGATGTAGCACACTGTCTTTGACGGTCTTGTTAAACTTATTTGTAAACATTCTGGCACTTTTGAGACTTTCTTTGGAAAATAAGACAAGCGCAACGGTATCCGCAATTCTTTAGGATCACACTCATATCGTGTTTAACATTCGAACATGATTCCCGGTTGGACAATTAAAAATGTAAAGAGACAAACTGGGATCCTAGTTTGCAATGGTCTAACGTTGATCCACATAAGATCTTACAAATTTCGATTTCGAGTGTAATTGAACATCATTTGGTGCCATTTTATGGAAAAAGGCAAAGGGAATTCTTGAGCACGTATAATGCCTTTTGACTACATATGGCCATTGCGTTTATAATACTGTATACACTGCTTTAGTAAGTCATAGAAAAGTTAACTGCATTTCAGCCTCCTAACATGATAACGAGAGCTCTCATTCTTGCACTGGGCGTCTGCTACCACGCTTGTCTGGACAAAAGGGATCAGTATCGCGAATGCGTTGCGCCTTTATTTGTTCGCCCACTTAATCCAGTTGATGCTGATATGATAAGGGAAGAGATAACTATGTAAGTGGATGATCTTATATGACAATGTGTTAGGTACTCTGGACGAGAAGTGTACACAGACGAAGAAAAAAGTATTTATCCCCCGTGCAACGGAGGGATATGGGGTTGAGCTTGTCCGTCTGTCTGTCCGTCCGTCCCCCTTGACATGGGGTAGTTTGTGCAGTTGGGTATAAATGTATTCAGTTAGAGCTATCAAATTTTATACACGTATACACCAATATCGGATGTTGTGCCTCTTCAAGGTTTCATCTCGATCAGCTGTATTTGTCGATTCTGGAGCAATTTTAAAATTGTCAATTTTTTAAACTTTTTTTCAGATGCCCAGCACTTTGTGCAAGGCAGTTTTGTTTAAAGGAATTGGGTTAGAGCTTTGATATTTGATACATTTATGATCCAAGGTCTTAAGTCGTGTCTCGTTAAGGCTTCATCTCGATCGGTTGAAAATCGTTGATTCTGGAGCCTTAGAAAAATGGCAAACATTTCATATTTAGTTGAAAGTTGTGGGTGATAATATAAAATATAATCACTTAAATACGTGGGTATGATGAAGAAAGTCACTATTTGCCCTGACTTTGCTAGTTGCCAAGCAAAAAATCAATCTCATCAAAGTTTAATTTCGATCCGTCAATCATATTTTACTTGAAGTTTCAGCAATGATGGCACAAGCTGTTGCTGATTTAAGATATAACTCTAAAAAAACATGACAGCCACATATTGAAGTTGTGCCTCGTCAGTGTTTCACGAAAATCACAAATATCCGAAATTGCAGCAACTATTGAAGAAATCATGCTGGAGCTCGTCGAGTTTGACCAAAAAATGGTCGAAATTACGGCATTGTGAACATATAGCATAGATAATGATTAAAATCAGATTGTTCGTGTATCATGGTGTTGTGAGGACTACATTGTGAAGACGAATATGAAATAATGAAGTTGTGGGAAAGGCGTTGTGAAAAATTTATTGTAAGACAGTCGTTGTAAGAAAGACGTGAGAAAGACGTTGTGGGAAAGACGTTGTGAGAAAGACGCTGTGAGAAAGACGTTGGGATAAAGGCGTTATGAGAAGGACGTAGCGAGAAAGGCATTGTTAGAAAGTCGTTGTGAGAAAGACGTTGTGAGAATGACGTTGTGATAAAGACATTGTGAGAAAGGCGCTGTATAAAAGACGATGTGAGAAAGTCGTTTTGAGAAAGACGTTGTGAGAAAGACGTTGTGAGAAAGAGGTTATGAGAAAGACAGTGTGAGAAAGTCGCTATGAGAAAGACGTTGTGAGAAAGGCGTTGTGAGAAGACATAGGCTGGCCAGTGCTGACCATGCTAGATCAAATAATTATTGGAAGTTCACTGGGGATCGAAGGCCTTTAGCCGCTAGTTTTATACAATAAATAACTTAAAGTAGACGGATAGCATTAGATAATAAAATATAATGTAAAAACACAGATGCCATCAACCCCATGGGTTGCATTTTTATTACGTCGAATCACAAATATTATTTCATTTTGGTCAATATATTATACCAATATCCTAATCACAATCATCTGATTTTCAGGTGCCAGGACGTTTTTCTGAATGAAATCGAGCTGGACGAAAACATTGCCATAAACCAAGCCTTGAAAGAAAACGTCTTTATGATGATCGTATGTATAGATTTGAGGATCCCGCTCTTCTTGGTAGGAAAACCAGGCAGCTCAAAATCGTTGGCCAAGACCATTGTAGCCGATGCAATGCAAGGAGACGCGTCAAAATCAACATTGTTTAAAGAATTGAAAACGGTAAGATAATATAATGTGTATGGCTCTGTATCACCAGTTATGGTTGTACAAGAGGTGTTCAGTTTAATTTTTTACACTTTTATTTTTGTAATAAAATTAAAACTATACAACTTACAAGCTTGAAATTTTAACAGATGTTTGATCTAAGATCGATGTGAATGATATATAAGTATACAGCTTTCTGGCCTTCTGCGGAGAGCCCTTTCAATCATATTCTTAGTTGGGTCGTTCCAGGCCAATTTGAGGATACGTCTAAGATTAGCTGGGGTCCGTATAGATTTCTTCTGTAGCTCCCTTGTCAAGATTCCACAAAACCTATAATCCATGGGGGCGGTATCAGGTGACTTGGTTCTCCACTATTCCGGTGCAACTTAATTTATATCGGCTTCGTCGAGATACTGGATGGTCCATATTTACGTATGGTAAGATGCGCTGTCTAGGTGAAACACCATGCTGCTTTTCAATCCTCCTGGAAACAAACTAGGTACAAAATTTCTCACAGGCTTCTCAAAGGCTCGGCACATTTTTAATATAGGTATCCGAGTTCACTTACACCTTCTTATCAATAAATGCAATGGTAGTTTTGCCGTGAACACTCACTCCAATTCTAACCATGATTCAAGGAGTAAATGCGTCGCGTTTCATTTACTTCACATTTGCTATGGCTGTTGACACTCTCAAACATAATAAACTCGCCTTTTTCCATAACTCAGACTTGGATAAACCATTGCCACGTCAGTTGTAACATGTTTTGTCCAGTTTCTGCGTTGAGTATCATGCACAGCCTCCAGGATCTTTTCCGTCGTTTTTCAACCTTGGCTTGCGTAAGATGTTGAACATTCGGTCTTTTCGTCACTCGACATATGAGGGTATGTTTGATAACCTGATTAATAGTTACTATACTCAATCCTTATTTATTTACAGTATCGCGCTTATTGGCTGGGTTAGTTTTTAAGATCATAATCCGGATCTTCTTGACCACATCGGGAACAGCCTATGGATATCTCCTATTAACCACGTGTTTTTTCTTGTTCAAATTGTATTTTTGTGTTCTTTTCCGTGTTCGTTGATTGCATTAGTAATAGTCATTCGAGTAAAATCGAAATCATCTCTATTGAGTTGTCTCTGGATCTGTGTTACACCCGATCCAGAATCAAAAGCCACAAAATAGTACCCTCGGGTTTTTCATCAATTTGATGTCTTGGCATTGTTGAATATCGAAACGGCTTATTTATAATAAAAATATAAAGGCCTACGCATATTATTGTCATAAGGATTTTATTGGTATCATACCATGTTTTGGCTACACAGCAAATTTAAAGTAAAAATGTATGTATATATTTGCAGATCTTTGCCTAACGGACATTTTGGCGGGATTCTGACCTGAAAAAATAAATCCCGCCTGAAAATAAGACCCGAGCGGGCGCCATGTTTTCATTTTATTTTGAATGTTGGTTGTTTAGAAAAATGATATTTTTTCTCAGAGCATAAACTAATTGTGTTAAAAGGCTGTTCATTATAATCCAGTACCTTTAACGATTATTTTAGGTAAATATTTGATTTTCCTGTGAGTGTTTTAATAAGAAAAGCTTCATATCAAATTATGACAATTTTATAGCCAAATTTGAATATTGCTGACTGTGTCTGTGTCTTAATAGAGTCAAAACAATTTTAAAGATGATCCACAGCAAATATTAATGTGCGCCCATTTTATCTCGGGCCCACCCTTGACTCTATTTTGCTATGAAAATATCAATGCATCAGCAGTTTTAGGAGCGAAGTGCCCTCGCAAGCTGGTATGAGCTAGGCCCGTAGTTGAAAATACTCCTGCAGTTGTGAGATATCATATCGCGCATTACACAACAAAGAGTCTGGTTAAAACAGCGATATTTGGACATTATTATTATTTTTATGCCTTTTTGACTCAATCAATGAGACCATCATTAACAGTTTCTAACAAATAGTTTCTTTCCTTTCCACATCTGCCGTGATAGGCATGTGATGTTTATTATTTCAAATTTCAACTTGTCTTCATATTTCTATTTTTCGGAATGGTTTGTAGGTCCTCGTCGGATGAATATATATAACATATACCGTGTATTTTACCCTGATAAGACAGTTAATTAGTCTACATTTAGCATCAACGTACTGTTCAATGTTCACCTAAGATCTTCCCTCTAAAATTGTGCGTCAATATGTTCAAATACTGCTCGCATAT
The DNA here is from genome assembly GCA_001703475.1 of Hydroides elegans. NCBI lineage: Eukaryota > Metazoa > Annelida > Polychaeta > Sabellida > Serpulidae > Hydroides > Hydroides elegans. Next base: position 9,913 of record LQRL01050060.1, on the reverse strand, counting down.
TTGCACTTGCATCTTTTTGAGTTTGTCCATTTTTTGTCAAAAGACACACCTGGGTGAGTAGTGCTACCTTTTGTATGACACCTATTGTTTGATTCAGCAACAAAAAAACATTGCGTTTTACTGGTTGGTTCATATTCTCTTGTAACTAGTTGTATTATTTCCGCGAGCTATTTAGTTTTCATTTTCATGATCCCATGACATCCCTCACAGCAATCTGTGTAGAATATAAAAAAAAACATTTCGTGGCAGTTCGGTACAATCATGTCAACAGCGTTGGCTGTTATAATTCATGTACATTGTTTCGGTTTAATTTCCAGTTGCTATTAATTAAGCCTGTTGTTAAAGTTATGTAAGCGCTATAGTCAACATTGTTTGATGAGCAGTTGTTCTTGTGGCACAACGAGAAAGATTAACCTTTTCCTCGAGGACAACATTTTCCTCGAGGAAGATGGCGTCTGATAATAAGGATTGAGTGTGGTAATCTATATTGCAAATCCCTCGCCTTCTGACCCTGTTATAATATTGCTTACAGATCAGTCTAGTTTCCATTTTGTAGGGAATTAAAACACTGTAGCAGAATCAAGGTATAGATTTTTCGCCATTTAGTGACCCCCATCGACGACGTGCCTCCGCTGTGTTTTGGTAAAAATGAACAAGTTCAGGATTTAGGTAACAAATGTTGGTGACGAATCATTTAAATGACCTACGCCCTACCCTTCGTTTACATCTTAAACTTGAGATTTATGTAATTAGAAAGTTACGTCCTTACGGTAACAAACGAGTCGCCGATCGGCAAGTTTATATCTATAACAATTATTTACACTTAAAGTTTAGTTTGGCATATGTTGCGTTCAGTATTTCTTATCCGAAATGTGTCTCTTCTAAGTTGTTTAAGGTCATAAGTTTTAACGCAGATTGTTTAACCACTCCATGGTAACTTGGCACTTTAGCAAACCATGAATGAATATATATTCCATATTCAATTTGTCAATCGTTTCTCAAATTGTCAAAGTTTGATGCGCAGTTAACACTATTATGTATAATTTGTCAATTGAAATGATCGATGTTGCTGTTCTCTTGCTGATTTCATTAGCAAAGATCAATGCTTTTCATAATTACCAAGACAGGTATGTTACTCGATTTGGTCATCACAAAATAGTTATTTATTGTCTTTATACTTTATATTTTATTCATAAATGTACACATTTAACATTCTATACACCAGACATAATTCTGTTATCTCTCTTCAAAACATCGGTGGACGGAGAAAATCCCAGTGGAGAAAAGCCCAGGTGAAAAAAACCTCAGTAGGAGAAAAGTCCCCTTGGAGAAAAGCCCAGTATTAAAAGGAAAGAGATAATTGAGTTATATTCGCATTATTCAACCCATTTATTCATTTATTCTAATGAATGCAACTAATATCATCAGTGAAATGGTCAAAACGCAAGGGGTATGAGACTTTAAAATAACTAGAATTCGTATATCATTCTTGAACAAAATGCCTGTCTGTTAAAGTTTACAACAAAAATGGCTAGAATAATAGTTTTTCCATTCTAAATTGCAATCAAAACATAAAAGTGACATCGTCCCATATCTGAATTGCAATCCACTTTCGACCCCATTGGAATCAAAACACGAAAGAAAAACTTACACACGAAACCCCTAAATCAAATTGCAATAGTAATCGCGAACGCCCTACTAATCTGCTTTGAACTGATTAGTTAACTGTTTAACTCGAAACACAATGTGTTGATTTCTAAATTGCAATCGAATTGTGTAAACAATTTGTAAAAGAAAAATGGTTCTTAAATTCCTAAATGTAACCAAATTATACATATTTTATAGTTATGGTGCATAAAAAACTGGACTTTTCTACATTTTTTTTATGAAACTTTGCCTGGCTTTTCTCCTATCAAACATTTTCTAGTGGACTAGTGGATTCAAAATACCAGATACAAATTCCAGGTACGGATGGTGTCCTACCAGTGCAGTCCATTGGCCACGCCTCAAGGTATAATTGGAACGTTCAAGCAGTGTGCTAATCTACAAAAGAGCAAGGACCTCAAGAAATTTGTGTCGGTGGTCGTTCTCGATGAAATTGGTTTGGCAGAGGATTCACCTAGAATGCCTTTAAAGGTGGGAAATATGTTTTTTTATAAGATTGAAATGGGAATTCTATTTCATAAGATCCCCTCTTATGTGCATTTTACAAGCAAAGTAAATTGAAACCCGGACAACATTTCATGATAAATCAAAAATTGTGAAAAATTCATGCCTTTGCATGAAAATATAACATATTATGTAACATATTAAGCTCGCTTATTTTCGTGATGTATGCAGTGCCCTATGATTTTATAGTTTGTTCGTTGACAACATACAGCAGTGATAATCTTCTCCTGAAAACCGAAACATTTTTGCAAAAAAGTAATGTAATGTAATATAAAATAAAATGCAATTTTGTTGTCAAATACATTTCCAGATATTTCTAAAAAATGCCCAAAATATGCTGAGGGATTATTCTTACCCTGTCACTTATATCCACAATTATTTATGCATATTGTTCCATTGTCTTCACAAAGGTTGCACTTGATAATGGTATATTATCACTACTCAGATAACAAAGAAAAACAGTGTCACTAGTCCCCATTCTCTTGGTAGGCAATGACGTGAAAACGCCGACGTAATATTTATTTTTCGATACTATAGTTTTAAAACCGTACATTTTTCTCAATTATTTAGAAAGGCAAAAAGTGTTTCTATTACTTTTAATTCGGCAATTAAAATACCACAGCTGTACATATTTTTTTTGCACTGACTATCCTTCTTTGAAGAATCGTTGACGTCCATATGATATCCAAGGGCACTGACATTATTGACTATACTAAACAATGCAGTGTTTCGTCTTTCGCATTTTAAGGCTTTACATTCGCTGTTGGAAGACGGTTACGAAGATAACGATGACCAGGAGCCACATGTGGAAATCGAATCCGAAGATGACAAAGACCCAGAACTATGGATGGAAGACGGATCTGCAGACGTGGACGACCCAGAAAAGGGGTCTGAAGACCGGTGTGAGGGCGACGAAAACCAAGGACCGCGGTTAGAAGACAAATGTGAAGGCGAAGAAGACTCAGCATTGTACAAAAAAGTGGCTTTCATTGGGATAAGTAACTGGGCCTTGGATCCAGCCAAAATGAACCGCGGCATTCTCGTCCAGAGAGGGGTGCCAGATGAGCAAGAACTGACAACCTCAGCTGAGTATGTTTATTTATTGGTTTAAAACGTGATTTGTAGACAGTTTTGAAACGGGGTTAGAAATATAAGAAACGATAGGGTTATGATATGTTTTTCGAGAGATTATTTTTCCTTTCTCCCCTATCTATCCCTTCCATTTTTTTTCTGTTCGGTCCCTCAAAATATTCACGCAATTCAAACTGTTGAGCACTTTGATAGTTGTTAAATACTGTGCATATGAAAATATTGAATTTTATTGATCATACATTGTTACAGGGGAATATGCACAAATGAAATCGTGAAGAAAAGGATCATGTCACTGTTACCAGGCATGGTAGAAGCATACCTTGAGCTGTACAACTCTGCCCTTAAGATCCGCGAATTCTTTGGCCTCCGAGATTTTTACAGGTAAATTAGGTTTCTTATTTATTGATAAACCGCTATTTTCCTCCTTCGGGAAATTCGGATGAAAAAAAGCAAAGCATTTTGATAGCATATCATTAAGACAACACAAGCAAATGTCTGTTTTAAGAAAACATAAGATCATTTCAGCCTGTATAGTTTTAAATACGTTATCATTAATACACTGTACATTTTTCAGTATTATCAAAATGCTGTATGGTTTCGCCAAGCGCTCAGGCAAAGCGCCAACGTGGTATGAATTGGAGCATTCCATTTTGCGAAACTTTGGTGGCTTGGAAGATGTGGAACCTCTGGCTGTGTTCCAAAGGCGACTTGAATTTGTTTTCAAAGACAAGAAGGTTTGTATGTGTGGCAGAGAAACTTCGAAACTTTTATTTGGCTAGCGAAAGGTTAACTTCTCTGATGCTGCTTGAAAAATAATCTATTTAGGATACGTTGACAGCCATCACTTTGTGGGTTTGGTGTCAAATAATTATGTTTTGTTTTGTATCTTATGATCCAATTATGTGTAATTGTGACGTAAGATATACTACCGAAGGGGATTATCTGTGAGTTTAGTTATGAACTCAACTCAAGGAGTAATCGACTTACTTTGATTACATCGTTCAATAGTACACAACAAAATGCTTGTGATAAACTAACTAGATGACCATGGAACATATTGCAATATGTTTGTATATGATAGACTGAAACAAGAACGAAAAAATATTCTTTCGCTAGAGAAACTATGGTTTCGCTGGAATTCTTAGTTTTGCGCTAACATATGCAGTTAGTTATTTTGAAGATTTTTTCCTTGTTCACTTTAAGGTAAGTTGAATTTAAGAAAACCGATTTTCAAAGTCTCCAACTCATAGTATTGATGGAACTTATAACGCTTATTATACCAATCACAAAAATGTTATTGATGATCATGGTGTTCTTATGAGCAAACATGATAGAATAAAGCGAAATACACACAGGTTTAAGGTTGAAAAAAGTAGTGATGAAATAGGAAGGTGTCATTGCCGATACAAATGAGGAATTCCGATGCGGACTCGGGTCAAAACGTATTTCTCACGAATCGATGTCACGACGTAAATTCTTAAGTATAGACATCAGCAATGATATGTATGATACAATATCCAGAAAAATAGCTACCAAATATTTTTTAATCATAAGGATATGTGATCATCCTCTAACTATTTCATCAGTTAAATGTTTTAAATCACCAACTATGGTGTGAGGTAAAAGGATATTCCTGAAATAAAGATATCATTTCCGCAGTCAATATAAAATAGCAATATACAACATGGCTCTGATTTAGAGATCATATCCCAACCTTTTTAGTGAAATACTGTAAAGATATTCTATTAAAATTGATCACAACCATTGTGAGGTGGGTGTTGCCTGTGTCTGGTAAACAGGCTGTCATTAAACTGTCATCAAATCTTATAAAAAAGACAAAAAAAATTGTTGATTACCCCACCTTAAGTAAAGCATATCATTTGTATTTATACTTGTAGTTAAGGATAGTGGCGACCCGCAGTCATGAGCATATTGACAATACATTTTATCGGAAAATAAATCTAATCGGCTTATTAAAAGTATTGCACTACATTGTCGAACCTTTTGCATGTAATTCAAGTAAGTGCATCGACGCTATAGTCGCTTCGAGGATGTTGGTGGTAAATATAAAATTTCCTGATATACGAATATTAACTTTGCGAAATCATACAATGTCACACTTACCTTGATGTAATTACACCGCCCAAGCCACGGACATCACGAGGTTTAAGTGCGTGATCAAGACGAGAGCAATGTGTTTACACAAAGTTGAAATACTCATTAACTGATATATTGATAGTCAACACTCAGACTAAGTTAGGAGTTTAATTATTCCTAAACCTGAGTCCCGGTAATCTAAAGATATAATGTTATTTAATGTAAATGAGAATTCATTTAAAGAGTACAAGATCAAGTCATTCGCCAGTGCGCGAGTACAAAATCTGGTTGACGAGTAAGAAATTCAAAGTAACTCGACAAATTGGCGAGTTTGAATATTCCTTTTGTCAAACCCGGTTAATTGGTTTAGTAATATATATATGTTTTGCATGTGTGTGCTTTGAAATTGCAGTATTATAAGAGCCCTGCAAGAAACTTGTAATTATGATCATTATGATTATTTCTTTTTATATGTATATCTTTGTATTTTTCATACATTAAAGTTAGTTTGAGAAGTTGATCGTCATTCATTTTAGAAACTGCAAACCGACCCAGACTGCAGCAATTCCGGGTTGATAAGGGCTTGCCTTTTTGGAGAGAGCCTTGATGGAATGCCTAGGTGTGTATATATGAATATTAGGGGGCAATAAGCAGGAGGCATGTTACCTGTAACCTTATATAAAGGTTGTCCGTAGCGTTCTTGAAAATGCTTGAATATACTTGAAGTCCAAAAGTTCTTCAAGTATTTTTTTGAAAATTCTTGAATTTTGAAAATGTTCCTTGAATATAACGTAATAACCCTTGTATGACCCGCACCGATGCCTTACCCGCACCCCTCAAAGGTTGATAAATATGTTTTCAAATCCGATGTATAACCCGCACCAGTGTATTAACCGCACCTCTGATGCCCTGATTTATTCTTGAGATCTAACTTCTCAATAATACTCTTTATAGTTTGCTTAATATAATAATTGATAAAACCGTAACAAGTCAAATTTACATTAGAACAATATTAATTAAATAAATAAGTTATCAGTTTCAATGAACTTATGCAAACTCTGCCGATAATGTCTTGTGAATTAATGTAATATTTTTGAACAAAAACAATATTGGAAAGGCTCATTGTTGTTTCTGCGTATTACCCAAATCGGCATATAACCCGCGCCCAGTCGGTTTGTTTTAAATCTTTGTTTATGAAACACGGGTTATACATTGAAAATAACAGTACTAGAATTCGAATTTATATTGGTATGTATAGTACAAATAACCGTTTTAAACTATTATTTACATCTAGTCTATATAATAGGCGCACTGGTCAAGGTATATTTATTTACATCTTACCTATCACATAGCGCACTGGCGGTGTTTTGGGTTTAGTTTTGTGATTGATATGCGCCCGTTTATAGACTCAAATGCCTCCCTGCGATTGTCCTTTGAATGTTAAGGGCGTTAGGACCTGCTCGTTATTTTAATTGCTTCGTTTTAAACGTAATGCAATTATTTTAGTTTTTTAGTCACCAAATTGACTAGATGCAAAGAATAATTTTACCTTTCGTAAATTTGATGCATGAATAATACTACACGCTATTCCAATATGATTTTTTTTTCTCAGTGAAAGCAGATATCTGCTGATTCTGACAGAAAATTATGCAGCCATGAAGATCCTGCAGCAAGAACTTCTACGAGTAAAAGATGCACAATATATCTTCGGCAGCAGCTTTCCGAAAGATCAGGAATATACTCAAGTATGGAATTTAATGGCCCCCTAGTGGTATTGGGTGAGATGTATTTAAAATGGGCAGTATCGCGCAAACTAACTTGGCAATGCATTGAATATATTGTTTCATTACAGTTCGATTGGAAAAGAAAATCCAAAATATAGTGTAATATCGTATGTGTCCTATTACCATGTTGAGATGTAATTTTTATGCAGGTCTGTCGAAACATCAATCGGATCAAGATCTGCATGGAAACTGGTCAGACTGTAGTCCTGATTAACCTGGAGAATATATACGAGTCTCTTTATGACGCCCTTAACCAGGTTCGATATTGCAAACATATGTTAGGATTTGAATCATGGTCGTAGTGTTCTTGAAAATACTTGTATATGTTCATTCAGGTGTACATGAATATACTTGAACTTGAACATATTTCTTTGAATATACTAGAATTCGCTTTGTAATTATCCCCCGTGAAACGGAAGGATATGGGGTTGAGCGTGTCCGTCTGTCTGTCCGTCTGTCCGTCCGTCCCCCCTCGACATGGGGTAGTTTGTGCACGCGAGTTGGTATAAAGAAGGTAAGCTAGAGCCTTCAAATTTTATACACGTATAAACCAATATCCGAAGTTGTGCCTCATCAAGGGTTATGTTGATCGGTTGACAATTGTTGATTCTGGAGCACTTTAAAAATGGTCGATTTTTTACTTTTCTCAGGTGCCAAGCCCTTTGTGCACGCGAGTTTGGTATGTAGGGGTTGAGCTAGAGCTATCAAATTATATACACTTATAAACAAATATCTGAAGTTGTGCCTCGTTAAGGTTTCATATCGATCGGTTGAAAATTGTCGATTCTGGAGCCTTTGAAAAATGGCAAACAATTCATATTTAAATATGTGTGTATTTGGATGATAGTCACTATTTGCCCTGACTTAGCGAGTTGTGAAGCACAAATTCAATCTCATCATAGTTTCATGTCGATCCGTCTCCAATGTTCTTCAATGATGGAACCAGCTTTAGATGAATTAAGCTAGAGCTCTTCTTTACATAACAGCCAAATATTGAAGCTGTGCTTGTCAGGGTTTCATGTCGATCGACCACAAATATTCAAAATGAAAAGGTGTGATGAAAACGTTGTGAGAATGACGTTGTGAAAGAAACATTGTGAGAAAGTCGTTATAATGAAAGACGTGAGAAAGACGTTGTGGGAAAGACTTGGAGAAATTCGTTGTGCGAAAGACGCTGTAAGACAGTCGTTGTAAGAAAGATCTTGTAAGAAAGAACTTGTGAGAAAGACGTTGTGAGATAGACGTCATGAGAACGGCGTTGTGAGATAGACGTTTTAAGAAAGACGTTGTAAGAAAGTCGTTGTGAGATGACGTTGCATGAAAGACATTGCGAGAAAAAAGTTTTTCTTAGAAAGACGTTGTGAGAAAGACGTTGTGGGAAAGAAGTGAGAAATTCGTTGTGAGAAAGACATTGAGGTAAAGACATTGTGAGAAAGTCGTTGTGAGAATGACGTTGCAAGAAAGACGTTGTGAGAAAGAAGTTGTGATAAAGTCGTAATGAAAAAGACTATGTGGGAAAGTCGTTTTGAGAAAGATTTTGTGAGAGAACGTTGCATGAAAGACATTGCGAGGAAGTCGGTTTTAGAAAGATGTTGTGAGAAAAAAGTTGTGGCAAAGACGTTGAGAGGAATTCGTTGTGAGAAAGACGTTCGAAGAAATACGTTGTGAGAAAGACGTTGTCAAGAGACGTTGTGAAAAAATACGCTGTTCTAAGACGTTGTTAGAAAGTCGTTTTGAGAAAGACGTTGTTATAAAGACATTGTGGCAAAATCGTTGTGAGAAAGACGTTGTAGGAAAAGCATTGTTGGAAAGTCGTTGATGAGAAAAGAAGACGTTGTGGGAAAGACATCGTGAGAAAGACGTTGTGAGATAGACGTTGAGGAAGTAGTTTTGAAGAAAAACGTTGTGAGAAAAACGTTTTGTGAAATAATGTGAGAAAGCCGTGGTGAGATAGGCGCTGTAAGAAAGACGTTGTAAGAAGGACAAAAAAATACCACCTTTTATTTTAAATTTGCTTATAGTATTGATAAATAATATATATTGCATTGGCCTGGGGCTTTGCATCTTTGGTGCCCATGTTTATCTTGTGCTGACCATGCTTAATCAAATAACTATTGACAGTTCACGGGGGATCGAAGGCCTTTAGCCTCTAGTTAATTTTGCAATATAGAAGTGAAAAATGTTTTTTTTTCTAACAAGTTATTATACACCTGAGGCGCAAATAATTTCAACACCATTTTCTGTTACAATTGGCCGACTCTTGTAAGTAATGTAATGTAATGTAAGTAAAATATTAGAATATTTAAGAGTTATATCCCTGTAAACTACGTTTACTTTTCTTGTTGCGCCCTGCCCAAATGGCTGGTTCTTATAGCTTTTAGATTCCCTCCCTACCGTACGTCTTGTTTTCGCTTTCTTAAATGGACTTTGTTTTTGAACGAAATTGTATAGGCCTAAACTGTAGGCCTCGTGCAGATAAATATTTTGTTATTTTTGACCAATGTTTGTTTTACTTTTGATGGCACAAAAAACACTAGGCAAAAACAGCGATTTTGTTAAACATGGGATTGCATAGGCGCGAATGCTTAAACAGGAGGCAATATGGATTTTTTGGGCTAAAATGAAAGCACCGCATGTGTTCTGACAATCTAATCTTATGGTTGTTAAATTCGTATCCGTAAAACCGGTATTGAACACAGTCAAGCAGCATTAGATTTGGTATTAACAGAATGCAATGCTAGGTTTAAAGCCACGACTTGCGATATATATAT